>JBAKBP010003454.1:17500-152930 GCA_037953745.1 Lithodes maja | reverse complement strand
CCATCACTGTCTGTGAAGTATTTAAAACCCAACGTCAAGCCCTCAAAATTCGATGTGCCTCCCCTCAGGAGGCCAGTAAGCTTCTAAAAACAGGTCTCAAGGCATTTCATGTGATTTTGCCGCCTGATTTTCTGACCCCTGAGTCCTGGATCAATCTCAGGCAGTGCTATAACTGTTATGCTTACGGACATCCCACAGCCCAATGTAAAAAAACAGTAACTTGCTCTCGTTGTGCTGAGTCAGGGCACTCATTTACCACCTGCTCTTCAATCACTCTGAAATGCTCAAACTGCAATGGCCCTCACATTGCAATCAGTGCCGAATGTCCCTTCCGTCTCAATGTCTTAAAAGACACTAGAAAAAATGCAAAGGCCACTCCAACCACTCCCAACCAAACACGTCCTTTATTCTCATCCCACCCAGTCACTGCCACATCATATGCTTCAGCGACCACCTCACACATCCCTCAATCCTCCCCCCCTACCCCACCCAACATCAATCCTCCCGGCCCATTGTTCAACCGCGAAATATTCGCCCAAACTTCAGTCCTTGTTAATGTTGCACTCCACCTCACGAACCAAAAAGTCACCCCACAGTTTAACAAGCTTCTAAATGATGGCCTGACTGCCCACAACCTCCCTGCCATCATGATCCCTGAGTCTTGGTTCCAGCACAGCAAGAAGTCTCACAATCCATCTCTCTCAGCCACTCCTCCTCTTCCTATTCCACTACCCTCAACCTCTACCTCCAACTCATCCCCCACTACCCCTATTCCTCAACCCCCAAGCGCCAACGAAATCCCTGAAATGTCAATCCCTCTCACCACTGAAAATGAACCCCAAGATCCCCCTACCCAACCCCCCCCAACCCCCCAACCCCCCCCCTCACAAATGTTACTGACCCAATTCTCAATGCATCTGACCCTGACCTTCCTAACCTTACTACCCCAACATCCTTCATGCCTCCCCCACTCCCTCCTACACCAAAAACGCCCACCGTTCCTCCCCAATCTCCTCTAAAACGAAAACCCACCAGTCCAGCTGAGATATCCTCCCCTGAATTAAACCGTTCTCGGTCAAAGTCACGTAAAGTCGAAACCCCAAGAAAAAATACCAAATCTACCTCCAAATCTCCATCTTTTGGAGGAGTCCGCTCCTCATCCTCTCCCTCTCCAACCCGGGCCCCACCATCCCCCCACTTCCCCACACATAGCTCACTTCACGATACCCCATCATGTTAAGAGTCATCCAATTCAACATAAGACACTACTACAATAACAGACACCTACTCACACAATTAATTTTAGATAATGACCCAGACATAATACTAATTAACAGCACCTGTACGTACAACACACATAAAATTAGATTCTTTGGTTACACAACACGACAGACCGACGGCGATGCCAACGATGGAGTTGCAATCATGATAAAAAGCACCATTCAACACGAATTCATCACAGACTGGACATACAAGCATTTCCTTGCAGTTAAAACACACACAACACTTGGACCCCTCATAGTTGCCACCACATATGTCAGACCCAATACCTACATCCCTTACACAGACTTAAATACCTTATTCAATAACAATGCACCTACACTTATACTTGCAGACTTTAACGCTAGACACCAAGCTTTCCAACATAATACCATCAATCAACGTGGAATTCAACTATTAGCGCTACACAACCACAAAAGATTAACTTTTCAAGGCCCAGACTTCAACACAGTTTTCACACCAAACGGTAATGGTAAACCTGACTTAATTTTTTCAAACCAAGCTTTTAATATATTCCATCATGATATTTCCCCAGGGCCACTTTCAGGATCAGATCACATCCCAGTTTTCATGTCAATTTCTTCAAACCCAATTCAAGTCCCATGTCAATCTCATTTTAACTACTCACAAGCAAACTGGGAAGAATTCAAAAACATTTTATCAGAAGACAACTACATACACGACTATGAGGGACAACACTACACACACATAGACCAACAAATTGAGAACCTACAGAACAAAATCATAAATGCAGCCAACACAACCATCCCAAAAACTACATACAAAATCAAACACACTTTCAGACCCTCCATCAGAACACAACGACTCCTAGTGTGCTATCGTCGTCGATTCGAACAGAACAAACACAACCGCATAACAGGTCGAGTACGTTACGACCTCTCCAACCTCAGAACTCACATCCTTAACAGCCTGCAATCTGATCATGACGCTCACTGGACTCACCTAGTACACTCAGCAGAACAAAACAGAAAAACTAAGCCCTGGGAATTCTGGCAACATATAAAACGTTTAAAAGGTAATAACACTCCCAGAACATCCTCCCTCACTGTTAATGGCAACAAAATTACTGATCCTAGGGCTATCACAGATACATTTAAACAGACATGGCAACAAGTATACCACCCACACCCCATTGAAAGGCCTGCCGAACAACACATCCGCAATATAGAACAACATCTCACTACCATCCCTGACAACATCTCCCATGACACACACATTAACCTAAACACACTTGACCCTCAAAACATACTCACTGCTCCCATTGTGCCAGACGAAGTCAAATTCATACTGTCTAAAACACGGAGAAAGGCGCCTGGTGCCACGGGTATTAATCACCACCTTGTAAAGCACCTACCTAACACTTTCATAACAGCACTCACTCGCCTCTACAACGCCATCCTGGCATCAGGCTACTTTCCCGTCTGCTTCAAGACAGCGACCATTATCCTCATACCCAAGAAAAACCAAGACAAGACTAATCCACTAAACTACAGACCCATTAGTCTACTTGAGACTCTTGGGAAGACTCTAGAACGCATCATAAACCACCGACTTAGACTATTTCTCGAAGACGAAGGACTCCTCACGAACATGCAATTTGGTTTTAGACAACACAGATCGACACAAGAAGCACTAAACATTATCACAAACTACCTTCACATAAACAAACAGTCCAGACGAAAAAACAAGACAGCCTTAATTACAAAGGACATAAAACGAGCTTTTGACACAGTGTGGCACGAAGGCTTGAAGTACAAAATCTGCGAAAATTTCAACTTCCCATTAATTACTCAGAAACTTCTCTGCAACTTTTTGGATAATAGAACAGCCAAAATTAAGTTTTCTAATCTTTATTCAGATTCATTTGCACTAAACGCAGGCGTACCTCAGGGCTCAGTGCTCGCTCCTACCCTCTACATCCTATACACAAATGACTTTCCCAACCCCACACACAATGACTCTCTCACAGTAATGTACGCAGACGACGTGACGCAAATAATAAGAGCAGACACAATAGACGCATTGACAAACAGAGCTCAAAGAGAACTTGACAAAGTAGCACAATGGGAGCAAAAATGGCGGATTCAGGCTCATCCTCAAAAAACACACGTCACATACTTTGCCAAAGGACATCCCCGCCCAAGACCCTTATTCCAGAACTCCCGAGCACCTGTCCCTAACCGCACACAAATAAATGTCTCTCCCACAAACAAAGTACTCGGCCTCACATTCGACAAAAACATCCGATTCCACAAACAAGCACAAACTTCCATTGCCATCGCATCTAAATCACTACAAACCATCTATCGATTCAGAAATGCCTCAATAAAAACCAAGCTTCACTTATACAAAGCACTTATAAGACCTCTTTTGTGCTACGTCCCACTCAGCATTTCACTTTCGGCCCCTACCAACCAACTAAAATATCAAAGAATACAAAATAAAGCACTGAGGTGGATGTTCGGGACTCAGTGGTATGAGTTCCAGACGGCACAACATCTTCACAATCTAGCCCACATCCCCCCTCTAAATACTTATTGGCAGCAATTAGCAGAAAAACAAATTATAAAACTTGAGACCTTTCATGATAACTTCATCCAAATTTTCAACATAATTTTATATCCCCCCCGCCCCTTGTCAAACCTCCTTCACCCCAACAACAGAGAGGCACCCATTCCAATATTCACTTAAAATCAGGATTGGTAGAGGAGGTGGGTCATGCCGGCTCGTCCACAGTCCAGCCTCCCTACCACTCTTGACCTAGATTCCTAGCTTCACTTCCCATTAAAATGTATAATTTCACAGACAAAGTACAAGACAACAACCTTTTAACGTAACTTCTATAATAATAACAGTACAGCCTTCTTACAGGTTCTGCCACTGACAGACTTCCCCAGCAGTACCCCTTTTGACTCCATGCCACCCAAAATTACCTCCCCCTTTTATACCATTTTCGAATTACTACCACCCAAAAATACAACCCCAAAACATGCAAGCACTTTCGATCTTATACCACCCAAAATTAACTTGCTCCCCATCCCTTGCCCCCTTCTTCGCAAGCCATCCTGAATCTCATTAAAGTAACTTCTCCAACTAAATCAACTCAACCCCAGCTCAATTATTCAACTCACGCACGTTGGGTCAAGCCCCGACACCCTATTTCTCCCACTATTATCACTGTCTCTCCTACTTAACCAATAAAAACTTCCCTTCTTTCACCCTCACCCACCTTTTCTATATTCATTCATTCATTCATCATTCCATACCATTCATTACTTGAAAATGCTATATGAATAGCGAAACGTCGTATCCATTGTTCACCATGTACCATCCTGTAACCACTTTATCATGAACTTCGCCAATCTACTGTACCTGCTTACTGCCCCTCAACACAAAATTGTCAGATCTCTGGAAAACCTGAACAATAGAATCTCTAATGCTGAAATTGCTATATCTTTTAACCTCGTGTGCATTAAATATATATATATATATATATATATATATATATATATATATATATATATATATATATATTTGTCTACATATATAATCTATCTATCTATCTGTCCATGACTGTACTTTGTTCACAAAAAGGAACATCACATTATCAAAAAAAGAAAGAAAACAAACTAACACTACAATACAATATAATAATATCAATATCTTGAGTTGCATACTAAATTACCTACTCACAACGGTACAAGACATATTGATATAAATAAAAACATATACATACATATAAGCACGCATCCATATATTTGTATATTTATTTTAAAGGAAATATACATATATACATGTACACACGACAACATTGATACATACATATACATATATAGTTGTATACTTAAATAATACATAACATCACAATATAGGTAGTTTAATTATCTATATAAATACTTCTGGAAATATTGAACGAACAACTTAAAAGAGACAATGTTTATCTTTACAAATGCTGGTATCACAAAAAGTGATATATATATATATATATATATATATATATATATAATTATATATACTGTATATACTGCATATAACATAGAGAAACGCCAGACCATGATAGAAGAACACATTCTTCTCGAAACTTACTCCATCATCAGGCTAATCTAAAAATAGCAGATCCACACATTGTAAGATCACGTTAGTATTACAGGGAATTACAAAGATATCATAAAGCCTAAGAAAAGAGACACAGTATGAAGATGAGTTATAAAAAGGACTGTATTGGTAAACCTAAATATGCACTTTAAGTTTATGACATAAAATCACAAACATAAATAAAGGACATAAGAAACATTGTAAGTTAATGACAAAACTCTTAATTATCATAACATGCGAAAACACGAATAATAACTAACATTAAGAATATTTAAAAAACACAATATGGTCAGTTGACTTATCAATTTGACTTAATTTAGGCTTTATTTGTACTGTATTTATGGACTTCATAATGGTTAGATGCTCTCCATACTGACACGACTGGTGAACTGAACAATTATCCTGGAGGAGGGGGTGATGACGTACGGTGCTATTTGGGGGATTAGTATAGATCATAGAGTACAGATTGCATAGAGAGGCAAGCGTGACGTCACACGGTTATTTTGCCACGCGTCCTAGGGATTTGGTGGCAGCACTGTTGTACGGTACAACAACCAAAGCACCTCAGTGGCTTGTCCTTATTATAGAAACTCCTTGATATCTGTGTGCCTGCCAGCTAGCTTGCTGCAGTGTTACCAAAGTTAAGGGAAAATCCGCAAAACGAGGGAGCAATAGATTAAAGAGGGAACGTATTTAAGAGTTAATTAATGTTGGCAAAAACACTTGTAAATTATTTAATATAAATTAGATATATAAAAGCAAGATGAAAACATGAAGTATACATATACACTATAAAACATACTCATATATGATGCAAGCTGTATACCTTCAAGCAACACAAGTATTAAAATGTAATTTTGAATATAATTTATATTATTAGTTACATGTTATGTAGATGTTAATTTGTAAAGTAGCACCAAAACTGGACATTTATACTTATGACATCTAGGGATATATTGCCCCACCATTGACGTTGGCATCTCCCGAATCTCACATCAACAATGGCGGTTGTTTGGGGAGGTTTGCGTGTGTACCTCCTCATAATGACGACAATTTTACGATGACTGATCTTTACAGTAGCCTCTACCTACTGTGTCTATTTAAGTATGTCATGTCTGCAAAGTCTCTGGATAATGTTCAATTGATTATTAATAGCGTTATTAGTACAAGGTAGGGATTATTACGAATTAATGGGGGAACAAGGATAGTCAATATAATGTCTTTGTGGGGACCCTCCCATTGTCCTTTGCGATCGTGCTGCCATCTCTCGAACGTGCGGATCCCTATTTACAGATTTGTGGCATCTTCTTTCCTCTTTATCCAATCTGTACTCTATGGTATAGGATTTGTTTGTTCTGACTGACTTTTCAAAGATACTTGCCTTGAATCGACGTTTTGTGCAACCTATATGCATTGCATTACAACCATGGCATTGCCATTTGTAGACTACAGAGGCCGGTAAACCTTTAGGAATTATATCGTTGAACTTGAAGAAAGCACTGATTGTGCGGGTAGGTCTAAACATATCTCTTATATTAATCTGAGGGTAGAACTTGTCAACTCAAGGTACGTATCTATGAACACAAGGGAAAGTCGGTCAGAACAAACGAACCCTATAATATAAATATATAAATAGCGCCATACGTCATCACCCCCTCCTCCAGGATAATTTTCCAGTTCACCAGTCGGGTCTGTATGGAGTGGATCTAACCATCATGGAGTCCATAATATAAGATGAATTAAAGCCTACCCTAGGTGCCAATGATAAATCAACTGACCTCATGTTTAACATCTTCTTAAACCCTTCACCACCATTACGTAATATTTATCATGTTCTGGCTACCATTGCACGATGTGCTTTAGTTTATTATTTACTTCTACGAATTAAATGAGTAAATGCGATCTCAATATTCCCTCTTAGCAACATAGGTCCTTCTTAAACTCCATACGATAATTTAAATTTAGCCAGAATCAATGGTAAGAAGGCGTCATGGTGGTGAAGGGGTTAATGCAAATTATTGTTCGTGTCTTCGCATTGTTTAATGCTTAGGAGTTTTGTATTTAACTATTTAACTTACAATATTTGTGATTTTGGTAATGTTATTAATTTATGTTTGTGATTTTATGTCAATATTTTAATGTCCGTATTTAGTTTTACCAATACAGTCTTTATCACATCTTCATACTGACATTTTTCTTATGCTATATTCACTATGATACTGTCGTTTTCTTACAAGTGTGTGTAGCTGTTATTTTTAGATTTGCCTCATAATGGAGTAAGTGACTCCGAAACGAAACGTGAAAATATATATACAACACTATACTGTATATATATATTGTTATGCCGGGATATAATATTTATATCTCGTTATCCAGCCTGCACTAAAATCCAGTTATGGACTTATAGACCGTAAATATCCTCAACAGGAACACATCGAACACGTTCTTAATCACAGAAATAGGTATTCAATCAGGTGCTACAAAACTCAATGACAACACACATGTAAATTATACACATATAGTTTATTCAATGGTATAGGGTTAATATACTTCTTGCGATATACTCTGGATCTCTCAATACGTTGCATAATTATCTCAATGTTAAGATCACGGATGTATCGAGCTAAATGAGAACTGAGGGTTAACTTAACTATTATAAGAAACAGTAATCAACACATTTAATGCATAAATATTCAGTCTCTGATCAAGAACACAATTTATAACCTATTGTGGTAATATGAAATAGGAAATATACAATTAATAAGAAAGAACATGTGATATATAGAATCAACCCTTGATAGTAATATATATGTGAGTCGAGTGTCTAACGTATATTTATTCTTCAAATCACAAGTATCCATGGGTATGGAGAATGAAGCGAATTGAGAAATAAAACAAGTACATAAACGGCTGGTTCGAGTAACGCTCACGGGTGGTGAGGGGCGCTCGTGGGCAGGTAAATCAGCCTGGGTAGGGGTGGCTAATGACCAGGTAAATAGCTCAGGTCATTCTAGTTACTGCGATCTTGGAAATTCTATTTACTATTTGTGCGATTATGATCTTAGTATTTGGGAGAAAGAGTGGAAGTTAAGGGGAATGATATGCTAAATTACTTTTACAATTCAACTTACTATTAACTTAATTTGAGTGAATTATGATCTGAACATATATTTCTACAATCAATTATATGTAATAATAATTATTAACTCGGGTCGAGGAATTCAGATTTAATAATTTACCTTTACTGATGAATATTCAAAGGTTTAAGATCTCTTGAACGGAATCAAGCAATAATATGGTTAACAGAACTAACGTAGCTGGTTAGCAACACGTAAAATAAAATTAGTGTGTACGAATGATTAGTATAATACTAATAATAGAAAAATGGCGCACACGACGAAGTTGTACTAATATAAATACCTAAAAAGGCATAAACAGAGATTTAAACGAGTTAGGAGATTCTTATGGCGTACACGACAAAGTTGTACTAATGGAAATACCTAATAAGGCATAAAAGGAGGTCTGAACGAGTTAACAGATTCCTATCAAGAATTCACACAAATAGCGGTGTATTCGGATTGATGAATAATTAGATAATCGATCTATGCAAGACTAGAATTCCTAGACGATAAGAATCAAAATGATCTACATCAATAATCAAATGAACATAAATACGGTTCATATAATAATGGAAATAACGCTTGAAGAAAGTATAGGTAATAATTAATAACAATTCTTCACGAGGGGGGGGGGGGAACTGATACAAACAGAATATGAAATTGAGCGTAGGTTCTAGGTAACAGGTGATTATTTAACCCTCAAGTAACGGGTCCCGTCTTAAGTCGGGTTAGAGAACCATAGCCTAAACAGCGGGTCCCGCCTTAAGTCGTAAGAGATGTTGAGCACATTATCGGCTCTGAGAAAGAGTCCACGTTTTGGGAGGACCGCAGGCGGGCTCTGACCGTTCAGCGTGGACCTAGTCCCACCACTGACATCACCACCACATGTCTACACATCCCTGGTCCCGCGAGACAGGGTAAACACTGAGGAAATTACTGTATTTTAGGGTTTTTTCCCTTCGTGTTGCAACATCGTTGCAAGAGAAGCCGTTGTCGTACAAGGATGATTCAGGTGTCATTGGAAAGCTCTATTATCGCCCTTTCACGGATACATAATTGTATTACGCTCTGGCTATTCTTTATGCATGAAAAAGAGCATGGAATGAAGCTCGTTTAGGGTAAATTACCTGCTTGGCAGGTAGTAGATTTTACAAAAGGACCCGATTTTTAGGGGTTAAAGAAGGGAATAATTACACATAATATACTTCGACTTCAACTTGCAACATACATAATAGAATTAGACACATACAAGGAAAATCTGTGAGAATTTGGATAGGTGCTTTAATGAACACAAGTATGTAACGTATGCGTAATACGTTCTATGAGAGTTAGATCAAATATGAACACATAGATCCTAGGCACAGATCTATTTAACAATTACTACAAATTCTGAGAGATTAACACATACGCAATGAATAAGGATCTTGGACACATATCTATATATAATTAAGCATTAATTAATTAATATATAATTCACATTGTTACGTATCTTGATCCTCAAGTGGTTAACTTGATGAATCTAGATAGCACAGAGATATATATTAAGGTATCAGTCAGCTGAAGGCAAAACAAAAGTAAAATCTAATAAAATTATTTCCTGTTGTTGCTTCCTTTCCTTTTGGATCTTAGGACTTAGTACCTTTATTGACCGATACTCTTTGATTATGAAAAATACTGAAACTAATTAAAGTCATGTAGTATTTATAAAGAATATTATTTAACCGAAGCTTAGTAGGCTATGGTTATGAACCGAATAAGTTATATCTAAAGGACTATTAATTCTATAAAAAGTCTTGAAAGATAAATATTAAAGTAAGAATATTTCAGTCTCTTACCCTATTTGAAATTAATAGATAGTTTTCTTATATGTCCTTTTATTTATATTTAATTTAATTATTCTTGGTTCTGGTCTTACGTTAATAGAATTATATTATTATTATCATCAGGAGTAATATCAAAGTCACATAAAAAGTTAGATATATATTTAATAATTAGTTAAATGTATTTCTTAACCACGTAACATTGGTTTGATTATGAGTAAATAAAGTTACAGGATCGTTTCATAGATTCGATTCAGGTCTCACTCAAATAATATGAAAAGCAAAATATAATATTTTGAAGCAAAAGAATTTTCTTCAGCTTAGGAAATCACTATAAGTAATATTAACACAGCCATGTTAGTCTAAGGCGATATTACTAATATGAGACAATAGCATCACCGTACTAAGCACCGTTAAGCAATGTAAGCTTAATTCAAAGAAAATGAAAGAACTCGTAAGTATTAATATAAAACAATAGTATTACTTTCATCATAACCCAATTACTTAAAGAGTTGCTTTAGTCCACAAGTTAGTCAACTAAAATAGTTAAGTACATAATAATAGCGTTAACGTTAATTCCCAATCAAATAGTTAATTACATAAATAGTAGCGTTAACGTTAATTCGCAATCAAATAGTTAAACACATAATAGTAGCGTTAACGTTAATTCGCAATCAAATAGTTAAATACACAATAATAGCGTTCACGTTAATTCCCAATCACATATCTCACTAACCAACATAACGTAAGTGTTTACACCGAACACACTTAACACACACATATATAATCTGACTGACAGTCACAATCCCATTATAATACTTCACCCCGTCTTCCTCCAGCTGCAAGTTCACCTTCCCCAACTCCAAATGAGACTGATTTGAATGCCCACAACTCGGGTCTTATATACCAAACAATGATGGTGTAGGAACGAATCAGGAGGCGAGTGATGGTGCGCGCCCCTATCATAGCTCCTCGAGTTGCATAGCAGGTGCCTGGTCCAATCACAGCTCCCGGCGTCGATCATACGTCATAGCATCGTGGCATCGAGGTAGTTTGCAGAGTCCCCTATGACGCACGCAGGTGTGAAGGCTTGTTTGCAGGTATGCGGGAGAGGTAGTTTCCCCACTCGCTTCACCGTTTGGGTAGTTCGGCTCCTTCAACTCTAATTCTAACGGTTAAATTAACATACAGGGCTCCGTATGTCAGACCTCCCCCCTAGAAAAGAGTTTAAGGAGTACAGTACATAATATTAAACAGAATACATAAATAGATTCACCACCAGATTGGCAACAGCAAGATTATAATGAGGATATAATAAGGATATCACCCAAAGTAGGCAACGTCTCCAGGTACCACATCAGAACATAGCCGGAACGTAGCTGGAGCGTTATTCGAACTGCAAGGCATCTCACAGCTGAAGGCTTAAAAGCGCACTACAAAAGCATGATATTTACCTCGCTACAAGGGAGAGCTAATTGCCAAAATCCTCTCATTAAATTAAACTTACTGCTGTATGAGGCCAAACTGGTAAATGCAATCTTTGATCCGTGGCAGTGGGTAGGTATCGTTCTTTGTGACAGCATTGACTTGCCTATAGTCCCTACAAAACCTATGGCTCCCGTCTGGCTTTGGCACAAGTATGACCGGACTACTCCACTGGCTTAAGGCCCTAGTGATCAGTTCGTTTGAAAAAATTAAGTCAAGCTCGACCTGCAGTATACTCCTGCGTTGTGGTGAGACAGGGTAGGGGGATAGTTTAATGGGAGTTGCATCCCCTACGTCGATGTCGTGCACGGCCAAAGAAGTGAGCCCTGGAGTATCACGGAACACACTGGGAGACTGAGATAAAACAGAGATTAGATGGTTCGCTTGCTCAGAGGGAAGATGACATAGTTTAGATGGTAATTCCCTCCAAGCCACTGAATTATACTGAAAGTTGGTTAGGCTACATGACAAGTCAAAGTCTGCATGGATACCTTCAGGCTCTGGAACAGTCTGTTGCGAGTCAGTAAGAGAACTGAAAACTTCGTCCGCACCAGGCTGTTCACAGGTCCTGACATTCACTGCCACAGTGGGAGAATCTGGAAGAGAGGAATCAGGGGACCTATGGTAGGGTTTCAACATATTTATATGGAATACTTGCGTGGGCTTTCTCCTGTCTGGGGTAGTTACTAGATAATCGGTAATGCTCACCCTCCGAATGATCTTATATGGGCCTCTGAACTTGGCAGATAATGGTTGGCCAAAAAGGGGGAGCAGGACCAAAACCTCATCACCGGGCTGAAACTCCCTCTCACGGGCTTTTCTGTCATACCATTTCTTCATGGAGCTTTTAGCCACGGTCAGGTTTTGAGCGGCAAACTCACATGAGGATCTCAGCCGGGTTTTGAAATCTGAAACATACTTGAGGAGGTTTTGGTTCCCCTCCTGGCCAACTAGGCTATCCTGCAATAGTTGCAAAGGACCGCTTACCTGGTGACCGAAAACTAGCTCATTAGGGGAAAAACCCAGGGATTCAGTTGGAACCTCACGAGTAGCAAATAAAAGAAAAGGTACCCCCTTATCCCACTCAACTCCGGTCTCTGTACAATATTTACGTAACATTCCTTTTAATGTCTGATGATATCGTTCGAGAACCCCTTGACTCTCTGGGTGGTAGGTGCTAGACTTAACATGCTCGATACCCAACTCCTTCAGGGACTGCTGAAAAATGTTAGAGGTAAAATTAGTTCCTTGATCACTTTGCACCTCATGGGGGAAACCCATTCTGGTGAAGAATTTGAGCAGTTCCTTGATGACAGTTGGAGCAGAGGTAGTCCTTAAGGGTATAGCCTCTGGGTAGCGAGTTGCCATGTCCATGATAGTTAATAAATAAATGTTACCTTGGGAAGTCTTAGGCAATGGGCCTACAATGTCCACTACCACCCGAGTAAAAGGATTCTCGAAAACGGGCAAGGGCACCAGAGGATGTACAGGCACCTTCTGATTGGGTTTTCCTGTCATCTGGCAAGTGTGACACACTCTACAACACTCCACTACATCTGCACGCATTCCTGGCCAGTAAAAGTGGGCTCTGATTCTGTCTAGAGTTTTTCTCACACCTAGGTGTCCTGCCAATGGTATACAATGTGCCATTTCCATGATATCTTTACGACAAGGTTTGGGGACTACTACTTGATGGACGTCCCAAGCCCCGTCATCGATTGGTCTGTGTGGCGGTCTCCATCTTCGCCACAATACTCCTCCTTTGAGGTAGAAACATTCACCACCCTCCTTCTCACATTCCTTTTCACTCACGGACCTGGCAGCTAACTCCTTGCATTCACTATCATCTCTCTGTAGCTCTACCAGGCCCCTAGGACAATTTGGAGGGGTTTCATGGTCATCGTTAGGGTCAAGATGAGCCATAAAGGTGTCAGATAAATTCACCTCAGTCACATTATCAGGCACAGTAGGAGCGTCATTCACACTCTCATCATCCCTTTCATCAACTCTTACATTCGGTACATTTCTGTCGGAGGGAACTGCTACTTGAGACATTGAACGTGTGACAGCACACACAGGGAAAACTGTTGGCATCTCCTTTTCGAGCTCACCGGTTAGTGGCTCGTTAACAGGGGAAAGTGACAAAATGGGGTCTGGTCGGACCTTCTCACCTGCTACATCATTCCCCAAAAGGAGCGTTACCCCAGGCACAGGGATATCTTGGGACCTACACAAAGCTATGGTGGCCTCACCCTGTAGTAACTCACATTCAATTTCGCCTTTTACCAAGTATGCATAAAACTGGCCTCCAGCACCTCTCATTACAACTGGTTCGCCAGGTGGGCACTCAGTGTAAGGATTCACCATGAGGGTGCTAGTAGAACCTGTGTCTCTCAGAATTTTTACCTCATGCATACAACCATTTAATCTCACGTTGCCAGATGAAATAAAGGGACGGTAACTGTCCTGCACTGATGGTGAAATTATTATTGGCTTAACCCTAGTGGGTTGCACCACACATGCTACTACACCCCTGTCTAGATGTTTTACGTTAGCTGCTAGGTACTCCTGTCGAGAGTCCTGCATTAAAGGAACTTTTGGTGCTAGGTACTCCTTCTGTCGGGAGTCCTGCATTACAGGCACATATGGAGTTCGAGATACGGCAGCAACTGTCTGCCCCGATCTCTCGGTTCTCTCCTTGGCCCAGCACTGATAAGCTAGGTGGCCTCTCTTGCCACAAAAAGTACATACTTTAGGGGATACGGGAACGTTCCCTCTTTGAGCATTACTATTAGTTTGGGGCCCACCTCTGTTACCATTGCCCTGAGTCGCATTTTTAGTTGGGGGAACAATTCGGTTTTGGCTAGCTGGGGAAGACGTTATAGGCTTGTGACTGGGTCTGTCAGATTTGTGATTGGGATACTTAAAATTAGAGCTAGAATTATCGTAGGGCTTCTTTCCACGAAATTTGTTGTTGAGCACGTATGTGTCAGCCATGTCAGCAGCGTCGGCAAGACAATCTACCTTTTTCCCCTTTAAATGATAGGATACAGAAGAATCAATTTTCCATAGGAAATTTTCTAACAGGACCAACTCCTTCAGATCGTTGTAGCTTGTGACTTTCTTACTCTTGACCCAATGATTGAAAGTTTTAGTCATGGTCCTGGCAAATACCTTATGAGTTTCTTCTACTTTCTTCTGGTTTTTACGGAAAGATTGCCTGTAAGCCTCAGGCTGCAATTGATAGGTTTTTAGGATAGCTGCTTTGAGATTGTCATAATCCTGCCTAACTTCTGCTACTTCTGACAAATACGTGGCTCGAGCCTGCCCTGTCAAAACAGTTTGTAACATAAAAGGCCATTGATCTCTTGTCCACTTCATACCTACAGCAACTTCCTCAAACAAAACAAAGAAATCCTGCACATTATCCTCAGTGAAAGGTGGAATGACACTAGTCATAGTTAATCCCAGAGGGGGAGCAATTTCAGGAGCATTTGTATTGACATTTAGTTGAGCCGTACGATATTGATATTCACATTGTTCGGTCGTTGCACTGGCATTTATTCTGGCTAGTTCTATACTTGCGTTGGCTTGTTCGGCATTTATTCTAGCTAGTTCTATATTTAGTCCGGCTTGTTCGGCATTTGCTCTGGCTTTTATGCTGGCTTCTTCGGTATTTGCTCTGGCTTTTATGCTGGCTTCTTCGGCATTTGCTCTGGCTTGTTCGGCATTTATTCTGGCTAGTTCTATTTTTAGTCTGGCTAGTTCCAGTACTTGTTCACCGATCAAACCAGGTGGCAATTGTTCATCAAGTGGGCTAGGTATCCCACCAACTGCTCCGTCACCCTCCCCGCCTTCTACAGGGAACAGGTGGGTCTTTATGGTCTGAGCCACTTCTACTTTGGACATGTTTGAGACAGTTAATTGGAGATGTGAGGCAAGCACTTTCAGTTCAGATTTTGACAGACAGTCAATATCAGGGGCTGTGGGTTCTGATTCTATGAAAACTCGAGCATCTTCTTCATTAATTAGTTGAGGCATGATTAATATTCGGTTTTTTAGTCGTGAAACTTTAATGAAACTGAGTGAAACTGTATGAAACGAATCCTGGCGAGGTCGCCACTCTTCTGTTACGTATCTTGATCCTCAAGTGGTTAACTTGATGAATCTAGATAGCACAGAGATATATATTAAGGTATCAGTCAGCTGAAGGCAAAACAAAAGTAAAATCTAATAAAATTATTTCCTGTTGTTGCTTCCTTTCCTTTTGGATCTTAGGACTTAGTATCCTTTATTGACTGATACTCTTTGATTATGAAAAATACTGAAACTAATTAAAGTCATGTAGTATTTATAAAGAATATTATTTAACCGAAGCTTAGTAGGCTATGGTTATGAACCGAATAAGTTATATCTAAAGGACTATTAATTCTATAAAAAGTCTTGAAAGATAAATATTAAAGTAAGAATATTTCAGTCTCTTACCCTATTTGAAATTAATAGATAGTTTTCTTATATGTCCTTTTATTTATATTTAATTTAATTATTCTTGGTTCTGGTCTTACGTTAATAGAATTATATTATTATTATCATCAGGAGTAATATCAAAGTCACATAAAAAGTTAGATATATATTTAATAATTAGTTAAATGTATTTCTTAACCACGTAACATTGGTTTGATTATGAGTAAATAAAGTTACAGGATCGTTTCATAGATTCGATTCAGGTCTCACTCAAATAATATGAAAAGCAAAATATAATATTTTGAAGCAAAAGAATTTTCTTCAGCTTAGGAAATCACTATAAGTAATATTAACACAGCCATGTTAGTCTAAGGCGATATTACTAATATGAGACAATAGCATCACCGTACTAAGCACCGTTAAGCAATGTAAGCTTAATTCAAAGAAAATGAAAGAACTCGTAAGTATTAATATAAAACAATAGTATTACTTTCATCATAACCCAATTACTTAAAGAGTTGCTTTAGTCCACAAGTTAGTCAACTAAAATAGTTAAGTACATAATAATAGCGTTAACGTTAATTCCCAATCAAATAGTTAATTACATAAATAGTAGCGTTAACGTTAATTCGCAATCAAATAGTTAAACACATAATAGTAGCGTTAACGTTAATTCGCAATCAAATAGTTAAATACACAATAATAGCGTTCACGTTAATTCCCAATCACATATCTCACTAACCAACATAACGTAAGTGTTTACACCGAACACACTTAACACACACATATATAATCTGACTGACAGTCACAATCCCATTATAATACTTCACCCCGTCTTCCTCCAGCTGCAAGTTCACCTTCCCCAACTCCAAATGAGACTGATTTGAATGCCCACAACTCGGGTCTTATATACCAAACAATGATGGTGTAGGAACGAATCAGGAGGCGAGTGATGGTGCGCGCCCCTATCATAGCTCCTCGAGTTGCATAGCAGGTGCCTGGTCCAATCACAGCTCCCGGCGTCGATCATACGTCATAGCATCGTGGCATCGAGGTAGTTTGCAGAGTCCCCTATGACGCACGCAGGTGTGAAGGCTTGTTTGCAGGTATGCGGGAGAGGTAGTTTCCCCACTCGCTTCACCGTTTGGGTAGTTCGGCTCCTTCAACTCTAATTCTAACGGTTAAATTAACATACAGGGCTCCGTATGTCAGAACATATTTTAACCTTACCTTCACAGCAATAATCACAACGTAAGATACTCAGAAACACTTAGGGTAATAGAGGAGGGTAGAGAGCTGAGAGAAAGTCTGGCCGACATTGAACGTAGGTCCACAGGGCAGCACTTTAGGAGGAACTGCTTCTCACAATCAGGACTTCAGAAGGCACACAGAAGGTTCGGCGTTCACTCAGGGCAGGAGGAAAGGCAAGACAATGGCTCCACTGATCTTAGATGTCCCGTTCTTCTCAGAATTAAGGACATTACCCCAGTGGTTGTTTGCTTACTTTTCCTATATTTTCGTTGAGGCAATGTTTGACTTAGTTCTTGCCTCTTACTTATAGGAGTTCAGTGTGAAAACGATATTGTAATACGTTCTGATCAAGTTGTGATGATTAATACTTAACTAAGACATACATGGTAATTATTGTTAGGTACTACATACGGATAATAGCTATTTTATTTAACACTTAGGTGATAATTACTTAGCCTGGTATGCATGTTATAATTATTATACTGATTACTTCATAATTGAAGCTCTTTGGCCAACTCGGTAATAATTCGCCTATCTTTCCTTCTACTGTTATGTAGACCTCGCGATTTCAGGATATACGACTGAGTAGTTGAAGTGTTGAGGATGGGTGACAGGTTTTGCATTGTCAGTAGCCACATTGTAGTTGGGACATCTGCAGGTTTGGAGATGTCCATGGCCATGTGCACATGAAGGGGTCGTTTCGCCTCTGAAGAAAGTTGTACCAAATGGTGAGGGGAGTTGACAGGCGACGACTTTATACCATCCGACACCATGACGCAGTTGATCTTCATGGCTTACGTAGGTGCAGAAGAAGGTGTAGTAGTGGTAGGGGCACTTGGAGAGGGTACGGTCACTGCAGGGGCTGGAGGAGTAGTGACCCGAACAGTGGAAGCTGGTGGAGTGTGTACCGAGGAGGTCGTGAGGCTATCAGGTAATGTAGACCTCGCACTTGGTGTGGTGATCTGGTGTGGTAACGTAGACGTAGCACTTGTTGGGGTGGACAGGGGTGGCGGAGGCAAGGTAGCTTTTGGATGGCCCCGCCGTATGTATGTAGGCCGGAAGGTTGGAGCCCATCGTTGAGGTGGTGTCACACGTCAACCAGATCTTGTACATGTAGGGTTAGAGTAAGTAGGGATTAGAGTAGGTTTATTGACACGTGATTGAGGGGAGGGGGGGGAGATAGAAGTGGAAGCTTTTGACGGCGTTTTGTGTATGTTAGGTCGAGGCCGAACTAAAGTAGATGGAAGATGTGGAGAGGGAAGCGAAGAAGATGGTTTATTAATGGATTGAGAGACAGAAGAAGCTGGAGTCTTAAGTTTAGAGGCATATGTAACAGGAATAGAAGATTTTCTAATAAGAGGAATAGGTAATTGAGAAGAAACCGGTGAGGACACCTGTGGAGGGGTAGATACAGGCAGATTGTTAAGATTAGGAATGTTAGCGATAGCAGGGGTAGTAGGTAGAGTACTAGGTGATTCAGAATAGATTGGTAGACTGATAGATGGTGAAGGAGGCACAGGTAAGGAAAGTTGCCTAGGAATAGCCTGGGAAGGCAGTATAGGAGGAGCAGAGACAATGCGCGTAGGTAAAGTAGGAAGAGGAGTGTAAACAATAGGCTGTGTCCTTGTTGCAAAGGGGGTGTGGCAGGTGGTGGTAGAGGGTGTTAGTCTGGAATGGGTTTCTTTCGGGGTGGAGGTGTCAAAGGAAGATTGATGACAGGAGATGCAGGTTCTGTGGATCCTAAGTTTTGATTATTAGATGCAGGTAATATGTAATTCTGATTAGGATCTGCATGCATAACCATATTCTCATCAATAGGCTGAAATCTACGGACATGTCTGTTACGGTATGTGGGCGACTCACCAAAATAATTAACGGTAACCTGGTAACAATTTGGTACAGTTAAAATTTCGAAGGGACCTTTAAATCTCGGTTTGAGTTTGGACGGCACAGGTAATTGAGCAATCATAACTAGATCGCCGACACAGTGAGGACTGGCTTTGGGAGTCTCATCTGGCTGTAGATCTTGGACATATTGGATTTGACGGAGACGGTTTTTTAGATGAACTAATTAATGACTGATCGAAGTTGGAGGAGGGCTCATACGGGGCAGCTAGATGACGGAGAGGAAGTAGTAATGGTGTCACTCCAAATACACGTTCATGTGGTGAAATCCCGTCTTCTCTAGGGCATGTGTTTATTCCCCATTGCACAATTTTCACTTGACTTGGCCAATCTTTGGAGTCCACATGCTGTAGTCTGGTCCGGATTTGGTTGGCGATTGTCCTATGACTTCTTTCACATATTGAGTTTCCTTGAGGCCAGTATGGGGAGGAATGGCTTATTTTGAATGCATACATTTGTGATCATTGGGACCATATGTGACTGGTGAATTCAGGTGCATTGTCAGAATGAATAGCATCAGGTAACCCAAAGTAGGGAAACACATGTTGAATAAGTGCTTCTGCTACGGCAAGGGCTGAATGTTCTTTCGCCGGGCAAAGCAATGACATATTTGGAATACGTATCTACAAAAGTTATTATGTACTTGAATCCCTAATTACCTTCCATGGGGCCCATGACATCAACTGCAAGTAATTGCCATGGTTTAGAGGCGACTAATTTCCTAGCAGGACCAGCTGTGCGGGTTCTATCCTTGCCTAACGCACATGCTCTGCAAGCTTCAGTGATGCGTTTGGCAGTTATATAAAGTGATGGAGTCCAATATACCTGTTGAAACGTGGTGATTAGTTTCCGTTGGGCTAGATGAATTCCATTGTCCATATGGATAGATTGCATGGTGGATAGGGCAGCTTGTGGAGTGATGATGATTTTGCCGTCTATTGTGAATAAGTTGTCACCTCGTCTGGTCAATTGAGTGAATATCTTGCGTGGCATCCAGTCAGGTTTCTCTTGTCGTTGGAATGTATGTAAAAGTTCTTGCTGACTGTCATCCAACGAGTCTTCATGATGAATGGCAAGTAACGGGTGTGGCATCTTGTCGAGTTGAAGGTCATCCTTGAAGGAATTAATGGGCAGGCGAGAAAGATCATTCGCATTAGTGTGGAGTTTCCCTGGGCAATAAACAATGTCCATATCAAACTCTTCTAGCGATTCTCTCCACCTGACCGTCAGAGCATTCTTCGTATCAGACTTACGGAGCCATTGAAGGGCGTGGTGGTCAGTAATTACTGTGACCTTGACTTCGGCCAGGTACGCTTTGAAGTATTGAAGAGCCCCTATCATACCCAGACACTCCCGTTTTGTGACAGGATAATTTACTTCTGTCGGATTGAGGGTGCGGCTTGCACAAGCAATGATGTGCTCTTTCCGATCTCTTGTTTGACCCAAAATGGCACCGATTCCGAATTGAGACACATTAGTATACAACCGGAATGGCCAGGTGTAATCCGGAAAGGAAACCACCGGAGATGCTACTAACTTGTCCTTGAGATCGTGAAAGGCTTGGAGACGTTGATCTGTCCACTTGAAAGGTTCTTCTTTTTTAGTGAGGTCATGTAAAGGTTTGGCAATGGTGGCGAAATTTTTAACAAATCTTCTGTAACAAGAGGCCAACCCTAGAAAAGCTTGTACTCCTTTAACGTTACTGGGAGGGGTAATTTTACTTATAGCTTCTAGTTTACTGGGGTCTGGTGATATACCTTGCTCTGAGACAATATGCCCCAGAAAATTTACTTTATTCTTAGCCTGAGTACATTTGGATGGCTTAAGTTTAAGGCTAGCATCTCTGATTCTTTGAAAGACTTGCTTCAATCGTTGCAAATGTTCGGCCCAGGTTTTCCCGAAAACAGTGATATCATCCAGATATGCAAGACAGGTTTCCCAGGTGAGTTCTTGCAGCACCGATTCCATTAACCTGGAAAACGTAACCTGGGCCATTGCACAGACCAAATGGCAGCACTGTGAATTCGTACAGTCGGCCTTGGCTGGTGGAGAAAGCTGTCTTTTGTTGGTGTTCAGGCAATACTGAAACTTGCCAATATCCTGCTTGTAGGTCAAGAGTGGTGAACCATTTCGCCCCAAGCAACGAATCCAAAGAGTCGTCAATTCGTGGAAGTGGTGTAGCGTCTTTGATAGTAACATCGTTGAGCTGCCTGTAGTCAATGCAGAAGCGTGTGGATCCGTCTTTCTTCCGGACCAGTACTACCGGAGACGACCAAGGGCTTATGGATGCCTTGACTATTCCTGTGGCGAGTATATCTTGTACTTGTTTCTCTTCTTCTTGCCGTTGGATAGGGTTTTTCTTCCGGATGGGCTGTTTAATTGGCCGCCCTATGGTATGAATGGGGTGATGTCACATGTCTGTATTCCCCATATCACGACTAGAAGTAGCGAAAATATCTTGATAGGAAATTAGGAGGTTTCTGAGGTCAGTTTGTTGGTCAAGAGTGAGATTGGTAAGGATGTCAGGGAGGGGGGTTTTATATGGAGGGGAAGAATCTGTTGGAACAGACAGTTCTTCGGAATACATCTCAAGTTCGCCAATGGCAAGTCCTTTTGGCAAGGTGACTGGTTTGTCTGAAATGTTGGCTATTTTTATGCAATTTAATTGATTTGGTAGCAGGCTAGGAGCGGTTAGGCATACATACCCCATTGAAAGGGCTTTGGAGGTGTGGGGTCAAGAGGACATCTCCTTTGATGGTGGGTACTAAAGGTATCCATTTTTCATGATGTGGAGGAACTGTTATGGCAGTGGAAATAATAGCTTGAGAGATGATATGAGGTTGGATGGGGAGGATTTGTTCATTACTTTGGGTTGCAGCAGTGACGGGGAGAGAGGTAAGCAAAGTCTGTGATTTGAGCTGCTTAAGTGCATCAAGGGAGGGTTTTTTTCAGGTTTGGAAGGTGGATTAAAAGTTAAAGTTCGGTGCCTGCAATCTATTGAGGCACTCGAGGATATCAGAAGGTCGAAACCTAAATAACCATCGTATTTAGTCTCACTGGGATTATAAATCACGAAAGAATGATTAACTCTGTGATTTGGGAGAGGGGTGTTTACGTATAGTGGAAGAGTTTGACCAAGATTGGGAATAACTTGGTCGTTTGCACTTACGAGGATAATGGAGGAAGATTGCATCTGTCCAAAAACAAATTATGTTTTCGAAAGAAAAGAAGGAACAGGCAAGATCGGGAAGACCCGTATCTATAAGAAGTCGGACTTTCACCCCATTCAGTGTGATTTTCTTGTACACCGGAAGACCATTATCCGATGTCCCGTCATGAGCCCCCGCCATGGTTACGACTATTTGTTTGGGGGGGGGGGGGGGCAGCCTAAAAATCCAGTGGTTCTGGCTGTAGAGTTTCAGGCTGATACTGTTCTGCTCCTTCTTCTGTGGTTCCTTCTTTTATGCCTGCCGTCCCGTCTTCTATCATGGTAGCATGATGCGGTTTGATCCAGGGAATCTGCGCCCACCAACTTGGGGCTCTGGTCCTCTTCTTGGTCAATTCATTAAATGACCTCTTCAATGACCAAAGCATGCATGGTCCGGAACAGGGTTTCCAATCCGCTGGTCGAATCCGGGCCCAATCTTCAGCTTTGTCAGTTACACAAGGAGCTACTGGACCACTGATGGGGGCTGTGTTGGTGGTGGGGTGAGTGGTGACTTTGCTAATCACTGCAATCTTAGTTTGTTCCCTGGACTTCCGTAGTGCCATGATTCGTCTTATCACAGGCAGATTCGCGTCATAATTAGTTTCCTCGACTATCGAGAAGTGGTCGGCCACTGGGTCAGGCAAAATTCTCACAAGTGCCTTGAATATTATCTTCTTCCTTTGCACCGTGTTTTCTTCTGGGAACGCAGTTAAAGCTATCTGTTGCAATTGTTCAATAGTACCGTCCAATTCCCCCGAGTATTTAACTTCGTGAAATATCTTATCGGCTATTGTTTGTCCCAATACTGGATTAATTGCAGTTTTCACATTGACTTCAAACTGTGCCCAGGTTAACCCAGGCATATTATCGTGCACATACCCCGACACTTTAGTTGCATACTTCCCTAGTTTTACCACAATAGTATGAATCTTGGAAGCGTCCTCGTTTCCGAACATGATGTCCAGGACCGGTTTGACTATCTCCATATATGTGTAATTGTGTATATATCATAATCCTAAGGCTTGAACGCCGGGATGTCAAGAGATCTAATTGCTGCCATGCTGAATAATGTGAAACACTTTAATTGAATACCAGGAAAAACAAATTTACAATAAGAACACTCGTGTTGATATGCTGTATCGAGATACCGCTGCCACCAGTGTTATGCCGGGGATATAATATTTATATCTCGCTATCCAGTCTGCACTAAAATCCAGTTATGGACTTATAGACCGTAAATATCCTCAACAGGAACACATCGAACACGTTCTTAATCACAGAAATAGGTATTCAATCAGGTGCTACAAAACTCAATGACAACACACATGTAAATTATACACATATAGTTTATTCAATGGCATAGGGTTAATATACTTCTTGCGATATACTCTGGATCTCTCAATACGTTGCATAATTATCTCAATGTTAAGATCACGGATGTATCGAGCTAAATGAGAACTAAGGGTTAACTTAACTATTATAAGAAACAGTAAGCAACACATGTAACGCATAAATATTCAGTCTCTGATCAAGAACACAATTTATAATCTATTGTGGTAATATGAAATAGGAAATATACAATAAATAAGAAAGAACACGTGATATATAGAATCAACCCTTGATAGCAATATACAGGGTGTTCCAGTAATGCTTTTCATAAATTATATGGTGGACTCATCAGACAAAAATAAGAATAAATTACTCTATGCACATGAGGTTGAGTATTTATAATAACGGAGTTATTACACGATTTAAGTTAACGATAGATACAATGCCATTCAGTCCAAGGGGTAATGTTGCCATTTTAGTGGATTATATCCATTTGGCCTTCGCTATCGCTTGCTACCCTGGTACTGTTACCATTCTAGCGGTTTGTATCCAATCGGCGTTCTCTCTTCAGGCTAGCGAGCGGTAGCGAGCTGATTTTTTCGGTAAAAAAATCAAATCCGGCGAAGCCGGACATATTTTTCTACCGAAAAGTCAGATCGCTACTGCTCACTATCTTGAGGCTAGCAAGCGATAGCGAAGGCCAAATGGATATAATCCACTAAAATGGCAACATTACCCCTTGGACTGAATGGCATTGTATCTATCGTTAACTTAAATCGTGTAATAACTCTGTTATTATAAATACTCAACCTCATGTTCATAGAGTAATGTATTCTTATTTTTGGCTGATGAGTCCACCATATAATTTATGAAAAGCATTACTGGAACACCCTGTATATGTGAGTCGAGTGTCTAACTTATATTTATTCATCAAATCACAAGTTTCCCCGGGTATGGGAGAATGAAGCGAATTGAGAAATAAAACAAGTACATGAACGGCTGGTTCGAGTAACGCTCACGGGTGGTGAGGGGCGCTCGTGGGCAGGTAAATCAGCCCGGGTAGGGGTGGCTAATGACCAGGTAAATAGCTCAGGTCATTCTAGTTACTGCGACCTTGGAAATTCTATTTACTATTTGTGCGATAATGATCTTAGTATTTGGGAGAAAGAGTGTTAAGGGGAATGATATGCTAAATTACTTTTACAATTCAACTTACTATTAACTTAATTTGATTGAATTATTATCTGAACATATATTTCTACAATCAATTATATGTAATAATATTAACTCGGGTCGAGGAATTCAGATTTAATAATTTACCTTTACTGATGAATATTCAAAGGTTTAAGATCTCTTGAACGGAATCAAGCAATAATATGGTTAACAGAACTAACGTAGCTAACCAATATAAAGCAACACGTAAAATAAAATTAGTGTGTACGAATGATTAGTATAATACTAATAATAGAAAAATGGCGCACACAACGAAGTTGTACTAATATAAATACCTAAAAAGGCATAAACAAAAATCTGAACGAGTTAGGAGATTCTTATGGCGTACACGACAAAGTTGTACTAATGGAAATTCCTAATAAGGCATAAAAGGAGGTCTGAACGAGTTAACAGATTCCTATCAAGAATTCACACAAATAGCGGTGTATTCGGATTGATGAATAATTAGATAATCGATCTATGCAAGACTAGAATTCCTAGACGATAAGAATCAAAATGATCTACATCAATAATCAAATGAACATAAATACGGTTCATATAATAATGGAAATAACGCCTTAACAAATGAGCGTAAATTTAGAATCTCGGGAAGAAAGTATAGGTAATAATTAATAACAATTCTTCACGAGGGGGCGAACTGATACAAACAGAATATGAAATTGAGCGTAGGTTCTAGGTAACAGGTGATTATTTAACCCTCTAGTAGCGGGTCCCGCCTTAAGTCGGGTTAGAGAACCATAGCCTAAACAGCGGGTCCCGCCTTAAGTCGTAAGAGATGTTGAGCACATTATCGGCTCTGAGAAAGAGTCCACGTTTTGGGAGGACCGCAGGCGGGCTCTGACCGTTCAGCGTGGACCTAGTCCCGCCACTGACATCACCACCACATGTCTACACATCCCTGGTCCCGCGAGACAGGGTAAACACTGGAAATTACTGTATTTTAGGTTTTTTCTCTTCGTGTTGCAACATCGTTGCAAGAGAAGCCGTTGTCGTACAAGGATGATTCAGGTGTCATTGGAAACCTCTATTATCACCCTTTCACGGATACATAATTGTATTACGGTCTGGCTCTTCTTTATGCATGAAAAAGAGCATGGAATGAAGCTCGTTTAGGGTATATCTACCCGCTTGGCAGGTAGTAGATTTTACAAAAGGACCCGATTTTTAGGGGTTAAAGAAGGGAATAATTACACATAATACACTTCGATTTCAACTTGCAACATACATAATAGAATTAGACACATACAAGGAAAATCTGTGAGAATTTAGATAGGTGCTTTAATGAACACAAGTATGCAACGTATGCATAATACGTTCTATGAGAGTTAGATCAAATATGAACACATAGATCCTAGGCACAGATCTATATAACAATTACTACAAATTCTGAGAGATTAACACATACGCAATGAATTAGGATCTTGGACACATATCTATATATAATTAAGCACTGTAATATTCACATATTTTAACCTTACCTTCACAGCAATAATCACAACGTAAGATACTCAGAAACACTTAGGGTAATAGAGGAGGGTAGAGAGCTGAGAGAAAGTCTGGCCGACGTTGAACGTAGGTCCACAGGGCAGCACTTTAGGAGGAACTGCTTCTCACAATCACGACTTCAGAAGCCACACAGCAGGTTTGGCGTGCAGTCAGGGCAGGGGGGAAGGCAAGACAATGGCTCCACTGCTGTTAGATGTCCCGTTCTTCTCAGAATTAAGGATATTACCCCAGTGGTTGTTTGCTTAGTTTTCCTATATTTTCGTTGAGGCAATGTTTGACTTAATTCTTGCCTCTTACTTATAGGAGTTCAATGTAAAAACGATATGGTAATACGTTGTGATCAAGCTGTGATGATTAATACTTAACTAAGAAATACATGGCAGTTATTGATAGGTACATACGGATAATAGCTATTTTATTTAACAATTAAGTGATAATTACTTAGCCTGGTATGCATGTACTAATTATACAGATTACTTCATAATTGAAGCTCTTTGGCCAACTCGGTAATAATTCGCCTATCTTTTCTTCTACTGTTATGTTGGATGGTTCTCCAGGCCCATCATCATTGATAGACCTAATTAGTTCCATTATTCCGGTAGCATTCGGGCCTTTGGTGTTTTACTTGCATAAACATTTCTTCGTTATACTGCAAATCAGGGGTCTGGACAAATGGTGGCTGGTGATTGGCGAGCGTAGTTTGAAACCGCTGCTGTGATAGGACATCAGGATTTCCCTTTACCTGGGGTGACTGTCCTAGATGACCCGGTCCCGTGTCCCATAGAGTCTGGGAAGTTCCTGAGGTCATGGGGTGCTCGGGTAAACGTTGCTTCCTTCGTTTCTTCTGTATTTGTACGCTCGAAATCTTACAGGAGGTTTCTCTGGAGCCCGTTCTCACCAACCCTGTCACTTCATATATAGTCAAGATCAACGTGTTCTGTCAAGCTATTATTCGCCTTCGCTTCTAAAACGCCAATGAGAAAAGGGAAGCCATCGTGACGGACATATTTCACTTCATATCATGACTTGAGTCCAATATTGCTGAGAAGCTATTATTACAGAAGGTTACTTGGCTTTTGCAACTGGTTGAAACAATTGGTAGAGCCATGGAACTTTAATCTGGACAGTGGATCGAATCCAGGATGGGTCTGAAATATTTAATCATATAACTCACATATGTTTGAGATACCTACATAATAATGTAAGCCCTATGCCTACCAAGATATAATTTAAAGAAACCAATTGGGCTCGTGTTGCTTGGAACAAAAATGTGTGTAACTTACTCTGATGGGACTTACGTCATGATACCTAAAGGTCGTTGCACACTGACACAACAGCCCCTTCAAGACTGGCACGAACACCCACGACACATACAAACCCTGTCTCTTGCCGAATTTACTAGAGAAAATAGCTGCCATCGTTAGAGGCACGACTTGCACGACTTGATAAGACTCTAGTGATGCCGATACGGTGGAGAAACGAATGTTACGAAGAAGATAGGAAAAGTCGTGCGAAGGGTACATGACTAGTCCACGGAATAGATACGACCCAAAAGACTACGATATAACTCAGATGAATCAAATCGACGCCGTGAGACGCGCAAATCGCCCGCTGCCAATATTCCGCACGGAGGAGATACGGTCCACACGGCAGGCTTATGCACCAGACGACGTTGATACGGGCCATACGGCTTTGATACAGACTATACGTCTTTGTTACGGACCACATGATTGTGATACAGCGAGTTCGCGATGGAGACCAGACTCAGACGATTTTGTACAGTTGAATTACAGGAACAATCTTGATATGCAGGAACAGTGTGTAAATAATGATGTATACCTCTAGAACCTATCTCCTATGTATGAAGTATAGAGGTCTCTTAAAACAGAAATTGACATCTTGAAGTATGAAGCCCAAGTGTACTCTCTACCTCTCTTCTCCACCCCTGGGCTGTGAGGGAAAATTCCAATGATCATTTCTGTCTCATATGAACCATAGGCCTCGTGACCTAAAGAATGCTTAACCCGAGAAGTGCAATGAGCCTCACAGAAGTGTCTCTATAGTGAATGCAATAGGCCTCACAGAAGCAGGGGTAGAGGGTTGTAGGAATGCTGAAAGCAGTAACAAGGAATAGGGTAGTCAGCATGGAAATAAATAAGTCACTGCATGATAGTGTGGTAATCCCGACAGTGACATGCGGGAATGAAGCTTTGACGTTGTTGGAGAGACACAATTCAAGAGTGAGAGGGGTAGAAATTAGTTTCTTGAGAAGTGCGTGTGGAGTTACATGGAGGGATAGACAGACGAATGAGGAAGTATGAGAGCGGTGTGGTGCGGATATGTTGGAAAGTGTGAAAGGAACACCTTGAGCTTGTTCAACCATGTGCAACATATGGGAAGCGAGAGAATGACTAAGAGAGTGTACGAGAGAGAGGTGGAAGGAGAGAGCGGGAGAGGCAGACCAAGAGAGAGGTGGAAGGATGGGATTGAGAAGTATATGCGTGAAAGTGGAATGGATGGCAGGAGGGCTGTTGGCGGACAGGGGACAGAGGCCCTTTGGGGGTGATTCATTCGTGGCCATCCCTTAGGGATCATATAACAACATATTAGGTATTGAAATCTCAAGAAGATAACAAAATACTTCAACAATCGTTTTTTTCTAGTCACCCTTGCCCTGCTGTGATAATCGATCGACATATTTGTTGAACTATTGAGGCTGTGGAATTTCTTAGCAATGCTGTACCTAGAACTTGACTTCTACGTCACAGGAAAAATCAATAGTTCACTGACATCCTTGCTCATACAAAGTATATGTTTTCCTTGACAGTCCTCATGTGCATCTAATAGCCTGTGTTTAGTACTATTTATTTCATGTTGTAGAAGTGTTAAGGTAATGTCGCTCTCTTCTTATTTCACATAATGATATAACATCAAAGTTTTCAGCGAACTATTTATGTGTGCCGTACTTATGGTTCTCAAAAAAAAATTATCTTGTGATAAACCTATCTTATCAATTGTTCCATTGAATAATATGTTACAGTACTTGATATGCTTCCTAAGTAATAATAATAATAATAATAATAATAATAATAATATTAAAGATAATAATAATAAAGATAATAATGAAAATAATAATAATAATAATAATAATAATAATAATAATAATAATAATAGTAATGATAATAATAATAATTAAAAAAAAACTGTAATGCATGAAAACATAATTTGTCAGCAACATTGGCCTGGGTTGAAGCGGTGTTGCATGTGGGGTATTGTGTTGGATACAAGGGCTGTGTCCCTTATATCAAAAGATAATTTAACTGACCAAATTGTGCCCATTTTGGTTGTTGTCATTTATGAGTGTGGCTGTTTTGTGTGAGGCCGTGTATGAGTGTGACCATTTTGGTACACCAATATTCACTGCTCTTCCTTGTATTTTTTTTCATTAATTCATCCATATATATATATATATATATATATATTTAACAACCATGGAGACATCACACACACTTTCTTTAACCCAACATTCAGATAAAAGAACTCGCTCTGTTCATTCTCCACACACATTGCCACCTTTGCACCCTCATACATGCTCCTCACCGCTTTCAGCAACTTACCAGCTCCATATATTCTCTATGCTTTCCACAAACCTTCTCTATCAACTCTGTCGTAGGCCTTCTCTTAGTCCATAAAGGCAGCATACAACATGTATTCCTTCTGCAGATATTTCTCAACATGTTTTAAGGCAAAAATATGGTCTACACACCCTCTTCCCTTCCTTTTTTGTTTGTGTATGAAGGAGACAAATGGCAGGTTGCCTGTAACGATTGTCTCCCCCAGAGTAAACAAAATGACAGAGCCAAATTCAAGAGACGTTGTGGTCAAACTGCATGGACACAAAAAGTTTAAAGAAGTTTAAGTCATAGGATGAAGGAAAGATTAATTGAGGGAGAGAGTTCCAGAGTTCACTAGTTGAGTAGAATAAAGACAGAAAATTGGGCAATTCTTGATTTGGAGAGTTAGACAGAATATGAGTGGGACTGTGTTAGAAGGCGGGTGAATCACACTCGCCGCAAGAATGGGGGATATGCACTGAGAGAGCTTTAAGTTATTATGTTCCCTCCACCAACCGACTGTACTCCTAAACTCAATTAATGAAATCAACAAATACATGTGGCAGTCCAGGGATTCGAACCTAGGATGCTCACACCGAAATTCAGTGCATTTATCCATTACGCTACGAAGACAGTTAAAGAATGGTGGACAAGCCTACGATTTATTATGCAGTTTCGAATCCTGCATATCAATCTAAGCATGTACACACATTCCAACTGCGCTATCATAGGCTATGGATAGATGAAAGGAAGGAGTAATTAATGGGGCCTTAACCCTAAGGAAGGCCTCTCTATAAACTACCCCTGAACCTGAATGAATTATTACGTTCCCTCCACCAACCGACTTTACTCCTAAACTCAATTAATGAAATCAAAAGTTGTGTAATAGTGATAGAAGAGTGAAGTGTGAAGAGTGAAAAGAGAAGTGTTGTATGGGTGGAACTTCCCCACACATCCGAACAATACTCAATACATGGGCGCACTGTGCCCTGTTAGCCTACTGTGCAAAAAACTGTGTGGGGGTGAAGAACACACAGAGACGGTTGAGCACACCTAACTTCTGGGAAACTGCTCTAGCAAGAGTGGTAATATGATCTTTCCAAGAAAGGTTGGATGAAAAGGATACACCAAGGATATTGAGAAAAGATAAAGGGTTGATCTGTGTATTGTTGAAGAGTAATTGATATTCTTGTGGAGGATTGCGACGGTTATTTAAATGGAGAAAATGTGTCTGGGAGATATTAAAAGTAACAAGATTTTCTCTGCCCCAATCAGAAATAATTGATAGATCAGAAGATAGGCATTCTATATCCTTGTCATGTGAATCTTAGAGTGATAGGATGCTGGGTGTTTGTGAAAAAGTAGTTGAATAGTGGTCGTATTAACGTCATCATTTTATTTTTTTGAAAAGCAAGTGTAGTATGCAAGGTGTTTGTAATGTAGTGTAATGAAAGAAAGAGAAGGTGTTTAGGAGGGAAAACTGGTTTTGGTCCTGTTTACAAAAACAAACAGGAGTACCAGTTTTCATTAACACCCAATTATAGCACTCCCCGGGAGTAACGCCCTGTTCGGCTGGTGCCTACAACCTCCTCTAGACCCACCCTGCTTCTTTCCTACCCACATCTCCGTTCTCGCTCTCACCCACTCGATCACTAACCTTCTGTACATCTTCCCTACTATTTTTAGAAGTCATATTCCCCAGTGATTACCCACACTCCTTTCTCCCCTTTACCCTTATACAGGGAGACTATTATGCCTGTCTTCCAATCATCACAGGGAGGTCCGGAGCTAATGCGAAAACGTTCTTAATCATAATTCATAAAAGGCTCCAGTCATCACACACACTTCTCTTCACCCATGCTAGTTTACACATTTTCCATACCCATCCAATCACTATCTCACCAACATACCTCAGCATATTTCCCGCACACTCCATCTATTCCTGATGCTTTCATCTTTCAATCTTTTCAAGGCCTCACACACTTATGACTTCCTGATCCCCACCTCCTCCTCCACTATTTCTCTTCTTGTTTCTCCTATACACCACCCAACTATGTTTGCTGGCATTTCATATCTTACATTCAACAATTTGTTGAAGTACTTCCTCCATCTCATGACTCTCTCTTACTTCTCTGCTAGCTCTTGCCCATTCTTCTCTTGCACACCCTTACTGCTTCCATTGCTACTCTCCCTAACTTTCTTGGCCTCTTTCCAGAACAGTTTTTTACACTCCCTTCACTTTACACTGAAATTCCTTCCAAATTCCTCATCTACTCTACTACTACTTTCCTTCACTACTCTTCTTCTCCACGTACCTTTCCCTTTACAAATCAATAGTGGGAAATGCTAAGATTAAGGGACACACATTTTCTTATAATGTACAGAGTATCTACACTCATAATATGGTTGGTGTAATAGTAACTTGGAGTGTTAACATTATGTTCCTTATTAATAATGTAATGCGGCGTTACATGTACCGATTCAAAGCATTGAACTGTGAAATGTCATGGTTAGTCTGCTCTCATTCAATGCCATTTTTCGTATTAACATCATACACTAATATCAACATATAGTACTGCCTCAAAGCAGTCTAAACAAATATATTTAATATATATATATATATATATATATATATATATATATATATATATATATATATATTTTCTTTAATACATAATAGGTTGAAAGAAATGGCAATTTCTGCGTTGGAAATTTTATTATTCAAAGTTTCCAGGTCTCTGATGAGTTATCGCTGGGTGGCAGGAAGTAGATGAATGAGATGAGTAAAATTCATGGTGGTACAGGGTTACATAAATGTACATGATGATACAGGATATACGACGCGTTTCACTGGACAACCAGCATTATCAAGTAAGGGTAGAATGATATAAAAGGTAAACAGGAAGGGTATATATAGAGGGTGAAGGATCAGAGGAGGCGAAAATCAGGGGGCAAAAGTCTCCTATTGGTGGAGGGGGTATTCTAGGAGTGCAAAAGGGGGAACCGCTTCACGCAGGCGCACTGGATGCGGGATGGTGTTGGTCGGGTGGCGGGGTCAAAGCTGATTGGCTGCGTGTCGAGGGGCGTGGCCTAAGTTGCGTGGTCCGTGTAGCGCCGGCAGAAGACGAAGCTGAAGGAGGTAGCGCGGGGGGCTGCGTCAAGGGCACCGGGGGGCGAGGAGGGGTGTTAGGTCCTGTAGGGTAGTGCCTTTTGGCAGAAGGAAGGATCTGAAGGTCTAGAGTTTGGTTGTTGATGTTAGGATGTAAGGCTTAGATATACAACGCTTCGAGTATAGGTAATCTCCTTGGGTCACTTTCTTTATCGAGTATGGTGGTGTGTTTCTCTAACTCGTTGCGTGTGAGGTGGGGGTGGTTGGGGGTGAGATAGTGGTCTTTGATGGCTCCAGCCTGAAGGTGAAGAGTTAACCGACGTGAAAGACGAGTCTGCGTCATGCCAATATAGGAATGAGGTCCACAGTCCTCATAATTACAGGTATGTTGGTAAGTGACGTGATCTTCGGTCATCGGGCTCTTTATCTTGGTGGAAGCTGATTTGTTGCGGAGAACGAGGTTGGAGGTCTTGGGGGGTTTGTAATAAATTATTAATTTGATTTTGTTTTCCGGGTTGGTTGGGTGGACATGCTTGGAGATTATTTCTTTTAAGACGGCCTCGTCATTTTTGTGTTCAGAGGACATGTAGTTGCGGTAGAAGATCTTAATTTCATTGGAGGGGTCAATGTTGGGAGGGCTTTGGGTGTACCATTTTTCAAGATGGTGGTTGATGGTGCTGGAGATGTCGGAGTTGGAGTATCCATTATTCACTAAAACTTGGGATAGTCTTTCTAGTTCCTGGTGGGTGTCGGCCCAGGTAGAGCAGTGCGTGAGGGCTCTCCTTACAAAGGCGGAGATGGAGGATAGAAGATAACGGCGGGGGCATTCACTATCTCCGTTGAGGCATTGTCCTGTGTTAGTTGGTTTAGTGTAGACGGTGGTTTTGAACCCATTTTCGTTCAGAGCTACGAGGATGTCGAGGAAGGGGAGTTGTCCATTGTTTGATTTTGCAAAGGTGAAGTTAAGTCCGGAGGAGGTCATGAAGCGACGCTGGAGTTCCTGTAGTTCGTGGAGGTCCTTGATTTGCACGAAGATGTCATCCACGTATCTACAGTAGACGGCGGGTCGTTGGGCAGCTATGAGCTCTTCCTCGATGGTACGCATAAAAAAGTTCGCAAAACAAAAAGGATCACACGGACCACGCACACGCAACTTAGGCCACGCCCCTCGACACGCAGCCAATCAGATTTGACCCCGCCACCCGACCAACACCATCCCGCATCCAGTGCGCCTGCGTGAAGCAGTTCCCCCTTTTGCACTCCTAGAATACCCCTCCACCAATAGGAGACTTTTGCCCCCTGATTTTCGCCTCCTCTGATCCTTCACCCTCTATATATACCCTTCCTGTTTACCTTTTATATAATTCTACCCTTACTTGATAATGCTGGTTGTCCAGTGAAACGCGTCGTATATCCTGTATCATCATGTACATTTATGTAACCCTGTACCACCATGAATTTTGCTCATCTCATTCATCTACTTCCTGCCACCCAGCGAAAACTCATCAGAGACCTGGAAACTTTAAATAATAAAATTTCCACCGCAGAAATTGCCATTTCTTTCAACCTCGTATGTATTAAAGAAAATTTATTACCTGGCTTTACTAACATAAAACTTCACGAGAATGCCAGACATCGCACCAGCACCCTCCAGTTTCGTGAAGAACTGGTGAAGGACGAAATAATTGAAAAACGAGAGCTCGCCAACAACCTTCGTAAAGAACGAGATGCTCTCCTACGGATTTGGGAAGACGAAACCCCTCCAGACCACCTCAAAGCCGAAATCAACACAGCCCTCGAACAACTCCTTGAACAACACAGAAGACAAGCCGAAAACACAACCATAAAAAAGCTTGCCCGTCTTTATGGCGAAAACATAAAACTTCCCAAACCAACAAAAGGATACATAAACCTGATTAACACCATTCTGACCCTGGACCAAGAAGACCTCCTCAACAAATGCCTCAACTGCCACTACAGCTCCAAACCTGGCCCCCACCGGAAACGCCGAGAAACGGAAATCCTCCTGGACGACATCCTACGACTCAAGAAGGATGGCAAGGTCACCACTACTCCCGCCCTACAACCTACTCTCCTCGCTGAAGCCGCCTAAACCAGAGGAACTCACCATAGCAAAATCCTCAACAAACAACACTTCCAAGCTGCCAAACAATTAAGAGACAACCCCAACATCATCATCCGTCGTGCGGATAAAGCTTCCTGCCTCGTGATTCATGACAATGAGGAATATCTTAGAAAAATGGACGTCATCTTAAATGACAAGACCAAATATAAAAAGATCACCCGCAACCCAACCGACGAAATCAAACGTACTGCCAACACCACCATCACTGCCATCAACGCCAAATAAGGAGGGGTCCACCTTAAAAAACTCGTCGGAGAATACACCCCTGGTTATGCGTAAGGAACCATCAAAACACACAAACCTGGGAACCCCCTCCGCCCCATCATCTCCCAGATCCCCACTACCACCTACCAGATCGCCAAGGCCCTGAACAACCTCCTCACCTCCTACGTGCCAAGCCAATACAACCTTAACTCAGCCCACGATTTCTTGGAAATTGTACGAGACGCCCCCCGGAACAACAACCACACAATTGCTTCCCTCGACGTAGAAAGCCTGTTCACCAACGTGCCAGTGGATAGGACCATTGACATGATTCTACGTCGAATTTACCATTGCCCTGATACACCAACACTGGACATCCCGGAGAAGGCCCTGAAAACACTACTGGAGCTGTGTACCAAGGAGGCCCCCTTCCTTTGCCCCCGGGGCAACATGTACAAGCAGATAGACGGTGTGGCGATGGGCAGGAGTTCTTTTTGCGAACTTTTTTATGGGTACCATCGAGGAAGAGCTCCTAGCTGCCCAACGACCCGCCGTCTACTGTAGATACGTGGATGACATCTTCGTGCAAATCAAGGACCTCCACGAACTACAGGAACTATCGCGTCGCTTCATGACCTCCTCCGGACTTAACTTCACCTTTGAAAAATCAAACAATGGACAACTCCCCTTCCTCGACATCCTCGTAGCTCTGAACGACCATGGGATCAAAACCACCGTCTACACTAAACCAACTAACACAGGACAATGCCTCAACGGCGATAGTGAATGCCCCCGCCGTTATCTTCTATCCTCCATCTCCGCCTATGTAAGGAGAGCCCTCACGCACTGCTCTACCTGGGCCGACACCCACCAGGAACTAGAAAGACTATCCCAAGTTTTAGTGAATAATGGATACTCCAACTCCGACATCTCCAGCACCATCAACCACCATCGTGAAAAATGGTACACCCAAAGCCCTCCCAACATTGACCTCCCCAATGAAATTAAGATCCTCTACCGCAATTACATGTCCTCTGAACACAAAATGACGAGGCCGTCTTAAAAGAAATAATCTCCAAGCATGTCCACCCAACCAACCCGGAAAACAAAATCAAATTAATAATTTATTACAAATCCCCCAAGACCTCCAACCTCGTTCTCCGCAACAAACCAGCTTCCACCAAGATAAAGAGCCCGATGACCGACGATCACGTCATTTACCAACATACCTGTAATTATGAGGACTGTGGACCTCATTCCTATATTGACATGACGCAGACTCGTCTTTCATGTCGGTTAACTCTTCACCTTCAGGCTGGAGCCATCAAAGACCACTATCTCACCCCCAACCACCCCCACCTCACATGCAACGAGTTAGAGAAACACACCACCATACTCGATAAAGAAAGTGACCCAAGGAAATTACCTATACTCGAAGCGTTATATATCCAAGCCTTACATCCTAACATCAACAACCAAACTCTAGACCTTCAGATCCTTCCTTCTGCCAAAAGGCACTACCCTACAGGACCTAACACCCCTCCTCGCCCCCCGGTGCCCTTGACGCAGCCCCCCGCGCTACCTCCTTCAGCTTCGTCTTCTGCTGGCGCCACACGGACCACGCAACTTAGGCCACGCCCCTCGACACGCAGCCAATCAGCTTTGACCCAGCCACCCGACCAACACCATCCCGCATCCAGTGCGCCTGCGTGAAGTGGTTCCCCCTTTTGCACTCCTAGAATACCCCTCCACCAATAGGAGACTTTTGTCCCCTGATTTTCGCCTCCTCTGATCCTTCACCCTCTATATATACCCTTCCTGTTTACCTTTTATATCATTCTACCCTTACCTGATAATGCTGGTTGTCCAGTGAAACGCGTCGTATATCCTGTATCATCATGTACATTTATGTAACCCTGTACCACCATGAATTTTGCTCATCTCATTCATCTACTTCCTGCCACCCAGCGAAAGCTCATCAGAGACCTGGAAACTTTGAATAATAAAATTTCCAACGCAGAAATTGCCATTTCTTTCAACCTCGTAAGTATTAAAGAAAATGTATTACCTGGCTTCACTAACATATATATATATATATATATATATATATATATATATATATATATATATATATATATATATATACACAGTAACGGTATATATATTTATATTTGTTGCGTGATAATAATTAAATGCCTTTATATAAATTTGAAAACACACTCTTACCCGGAGCAAAAAGTCATTATGTGGTTATATTCTCATGCCAATAACCAACTTTTCGAAATCTAAACTGACATTGATTCCTGAATTATACTGGTATTTGGTATCGTTAATGAAGGATTGCATTTAAGAGGCACGTAAAAGTCATAATTATGAAAATTGAAACACTAAATATTTGTGCAGAATAATCATCTCGAATCTTCTGGTAATGTAGTAATGCTAGGCCAAGTTGAGTTTGACCTACACAGATTACTGGATATGTTGGTGAAAGTTTGTCAGACGAGGTTCGAGGGTAAATAATGATAACACGATTATTTTATAGTATGAATATAAGGCTTTGTACAATGGGTACATACTGCATTCAGGTGTAATATTCATGAGGACATGAAACACTAGAAGGATGCATTGATGTAGAGGACAAGTGTAAGTATATTTTATTAAGATAGAAATGTGACAGGAACAATGGATTAGGAGCTCTGACCTGAGCATGTAGCGTTGATGTCAACATACTAATATATGGATGTATTTGCATAATAACGACACCTAATGACAAATCAAGAGGATATGGCAAATCAAATTAATGAACTGAAGCACAAAGTATGTGGACAGCAGCAAGTTAATTTTGATATGTATTAACCTATGGAATTCCTGTTACGCTATTTCGCCATTTAGTCTGGTTATCATTAGCCTTAACTATGTAGCTCTAGAAATCAAAACGGTAAAGTGTATCTCGATTAACCCTTTGGCTCTCTAGGATGAATAAAGGCATATAATGGTAGCCCCAATAAAACGAAGGATAATGACCGGGTTTAGCATGTAAGGTAAGCTTAATGTTTGCCAAGCTTAGAGTGAATGGTGACTGAATAGCACATAGTCTGTAAAAACAATAGCGAAGTAAGGAAAACAGTTTATTCAACGGATCGCCGTGAAGGTTTCTTTAATTATATTGAGGCTATCATTAGATGATTTAAATTCAGCTTAATAAGTGATTATGGGAGTTAAAGGGTTAATCGAGATTTTTTTACTATTTTGATTCCTAAAGAAGCCCTCACGGCGAAACGTTGAATACAGTATATATATTTGGGTCCTTACTCTACTACAGTGTCTTTACCCATTACTGTTGCAACCTATGCTGGTTCTTCACCAGCACATAGTCTGATTTCGATAGGCGTTTCTCTCTTTGCTGTTTTCTCTTTTACAGGCTCATTAGTATGTAGCTGCTGAGTTGTACTTCAAATGGAATATTTTGGTGTGATGAATATCTAAAGAATGGCAAATAAAAACGTCTAGTTTCCACATGATATACTATGTATGTTCATATGCAAATTACAACAACAATAATTCCTTTTTTGACATAAATATGTAAGAGCCAATTGACAAAAAAAAAAAAAAAAATAATAATAATAATAATATGCAGAGAAAAAAAGGAAGAAAAGAAAACCAAAGTCCTATTGAAGCACTAATAACTTACCTGCAGGGATAAGGTGTATGACACATGGTTTCCTTTGCCGTCCTATCTTGTTAGTGGCCCAACAGAGTAAAGTGCCATAGTCCTGTTCTCTGGAGGCCGTGTAGTTGAGAACGGAGGAAGTACCTTCATTACTGATAGCCTCAAGGGGCAAGGTCTCCCCCTCACTCGAGCCATTGAACCTCCATGTGAAATTTACCTAGAGAAGAGAACCAAGAATACGAACGTCAGTATAAAAAAATAAAAAAAAATATATATATATATATATATATAATTATATATACCGGTATATATATATATATATATATATATATATATATATATATATATATATTGTGACGCACCCAGTGCGTGGCAACGCAACCTGATTGTACTCCTTGGTACTCCACTGTACCGCCACTGTGCGGTACCTCTGTACCGCTGTACCGTGCTGGCTGCCTATATTGAGTGTGACAACGTATAACTATGTTCTTTGTATCTCTGCAAAGGTCTCGTCATGTGCTAACCAGTGGTGGGTTTTGTTTTAAGCCATGTCGAGACCTTCCATTTAATATGTAGTATCAATAGAGAAGTTGATAGATGAGACAATGGGAGTTCAGAGAGAGAGAGTGAGTTGGGCTTCAGAGCGAGAGGGTAGCAATGCGCCACACTGCCGGGGGGGTGGTTGCCAGACGTATGGACCGGTTGGCAGCCTTGCGCTTATAGCTAGGCGCGACAGGGTTGGTAGTCCATTGCCGCCTGCCTATGCTGCCTGGGCTGCCCATGTTGTCGTACAGCACATTGCTTGGAGGCTCGCTGTGTGTTCCATGATCAGGTTGCCTAGAACCTTTGAGATTCTAACATCCCTTGCCCTCTCTCCCAACTTCTCACGGTTGCACTCTTTCTCTCTGACGACATTACTCTCATTTCATTCTTCTCTCTATTTAAATGCTTAACCTTCCCTTGAGGTCCTAAAGGAGTTTCAGCACTCACCTCTCGTATTACTCTTAGGACAAGCATATATTTACATGTATTAGATTTAAGGGGTTAATGTGAACAGCGATCTTCTTGATGAGGATAGTTGGTGAACGTTCTACATGTTCACGAGTTATATGCCCAGCTCATCATCCAATTTGTGACTAGACTAGTGCCATGTGTAAGAGCCCGACCATGCCCAGGAGTTGTCTGTAGAGGGGCGAGGACTTAGCCTTGATTTGCCTACCGAGCCAGGAGCGAGTGCAGTACCAGAGACTACAGCTCGCTCGTAGTGCCGGTATAGTAGAGTAACGTAATTTATCTGTCCTTGTGTTCTCTACAGTCTTTTCCTGGGTTCTCGCTTTCGGTGCTGGGACTCGTTGTTCCTGTGACTTGGCCTGCTAGCTAGAACACATGGGGATGATGAGTGGGATATATCTTTATTTTACTATGCATTGCAGCTCTCTTTAAGTTTATGTATGTAACACTTTACAATACACATTACTCACACACAAGACAACACTATTAATACTTCCATGTATCAATTAACTGCACTGTCGTTTTGCTGCTGTGTCCGGAGTTCTATTGCGTAGGGCGCATACGGACTCAGAGGGGAGACAGAGTGAGAGAAGCGAAGTAGCCTATGCGGTAGTAGGCTACCGGCGCAGTACTGTTGCCTGCAACCTTTTAGTTATTCCAAGTATAGATTCATTCTTATAATAAGTGACTACTATTTATGTTCCTTCCATGTGTATTATTAGGTATCTACTGGATCATGAACATCTTGTATGCTACATGCTAGTGCATGTTAGTAGGGGACAGTTATTCTAGTGCACGCGCTTTCAAGTAGGCGTGTACATTTGTCATTTAGCATTTCACTGTCATACCTTTAGCCTGCTTCTATTCTACATTATTAGAGGCTTAATATTAACGTAGTTTCTTGAGTATTACATTTCTTTAGTAATAACGTAACCTATAAATGTCTGAGGGAGTTTAGCCTCATAGCCTACCCCTGTTGTACACTTTCGCCGAGTTAAGGTACCTCGTTACCATAGACGATAACTCTGTAGGGCGTTGGTGCTTTTGTTGTCTGGAGCATATAGTATTTGGGACTGGAATCGAGCGTGTCGTTGTCACATAAGCCATTTCTGTCCTACGATCAAGAATCCCGAATATGTATTGCCGATCCAGCCATAACAAAATGGCGACCTTGCACAAGATTCAGTAGTATCCTATCACATGTTTTTTGGAGAACTATTCTATGCTACCTAGTAGAGCTGGCTAGAATTTTCTTGCATATTGGAGGAATTTTTATTGTGTCATTATTGTATTGGTGGACTTGCAGATTGTTTCGTTAGGGGTGTCTAGAGTAGAGTCATTCAAGCATCTTTAACATTTTGTGAGTCGAGACTGCAATTAGTAATAAGCACTTCTTTTTTTTTATGAACAGCAATTGTATAACCAGCACTATGTCTAATGACTCATCATTTACGGGGGAGGATAACACGGTACAGCCTAGTGACCAGCAAGTACAACAGATATTTAGGGAGGGGAGTGTTATAAGTGGAGAGAGGGATGCCCGGGCATTTTTGCAGACACCTTTGACCGAACAGCGCCTGCAGGCTATTGATTGTTACGGTCTTCGCTGTTTAGCCACGGTTTTGGGGCGGGACTGTCCTGACAGTTGGCCCAAGAAGAATTTGGTGGCATGTTTGTTGGGTGATGGCGATGGGGCGGTGGGTGGAGTGGGGTCTTGGGGGGTTCCCTCCAAGCCTCCATTCCACTCTACCCCTGAGCTGGGCCCTCAGCCAGCGAGTCTTAGCACGATGCAGTAGGAGGGTTCTCAAGGGCAAGCTGGTTTACCCGTAAACACGTCTCGGTGTGGATCCCCCATTTTGTGCTCTCCCCCCCCAGGCCTGTCTCCTGAGATGTTATTTCAGCTAGAACTAGCTAAGTTTAAGCTGCAGGAGACTCAGATACAACAGGCTAGTATAGAACGCATAGAGGTTGCTAGAATCCAAGCCAATCAGGATGCAACCAGGTACCAGGCTGAAATGGATGTCGAGAAGTCTAGAGTAGAGACTACGGGGCGTCATCTCGGTGGTGGGCACCGGGTTACAGACTCACTTTCGCATTTAATTAAGTTAGTACCCGCATTTGATGAGACAGCAGTGACTGAGTTTTTTGCTCGTTTCGAAAAGAAGTGTCGTGAGTATGACTGGCCGGAGGTTAAATGGGCAGCATTAGTTTCATCACGTCTAGTGGGTAAGGGGTTGAAAGCCTACGATGCACTGTCACTGGACGAGAGTGTAGTGTATGGACTGGTGAAGGAGGCTGTGCTCCGGGCCTACGAACTGCAACCCGAAACTTATAGATTGAAGTTCCGTGGCGTGAATAAGAAGAGCGACGTCAGTTTTATGGAGCACGCACGGGACTTAACAGATGCAGGTAATAACTGGTTTCGGTCCGAGCACGCAGAGTCGGCTGAGGAAATTAAGCAACTTTTCTATCTGGAACAGTTTTACAAATGTACTGGAACCGATCTAACGCTGAACATTAAGGAAAAATGTCCCAAGACAGTAGAGGAGGCTGCCAAGATGGCAGACCTCAGATTATCATTGATTCGTGGTTGCGGTGCCGCTCAGAGGGCTGAGTCAGGGCAGAAGGGGCGCTATACCCCACCCACCAGAGTTTTCGATAATAACAAATCCTATGACACACATAACCACACTAAATGCATTGCACCTAATAACACCTACAAACACAAGCCTCTCCCGTTTACTAAAGGTCAGGCCCCTTCTTCGCCCGCACAAGGGAAGAAGCCCATTGGGGATGTGAAATGTTACAAATGTCAGAAGCTAGGCCATTATTCACGTGAGTGCCCTAGTAACACTCCCGCTAAGCCGGTGTCATTGGTCCACAGTATCGGTGTGTCTCTGAAGGCTGCAGCAACTGCCCGCGGTAGGTTGTCAGCAGCTGAGGCACACGCGGTAAAGAAGCGTACGGAAGGCTCGACACCTGTCCGGGACACTTTCTGTAGCCATCGGGGACACGGGTTTGTGAGCTGGGGGAGTGAACTACGGAGGGTTGACTTGCTGAGGGATACGGGGGCTTCGCAAACTTTGTTGAGGAACTTCACAGGGAAACCGATAAATGCGGCCAGAGTTGTTGTGGTGCAGGGTATAAATGCTACGAGGTCATACCCACTTGTGAGGTTGGAGTTGAGAGTGGGAGAGGTGTGCAGGGAGCTGGATGTAGGGATCGTTGAGTGTTTGCCAGTTGAGGGCGTCGACCTTCTTCTCGGCAACGACTTTGCGGTGCCCACTTCCGGGACTCCACCCTTAGTCGTTGCCGAGAGGGCGGCCGACATGGATGGTGAGAATCGGGAATGGGTTGGGAGGTGCCAACAGGATGAGATGGCCTGTGTGGTAACCCGATCTCGCTCTGCGGCTCCTGCACAGCCTAGCACTCAACCTCGGGGACAGTGGAGGAAGGATCAGGAGAAGGTTGCTAAGGGCAGGAAAAGGGACATTGATTCTGCTGCACTTCTCGGTGATTCGGTACTTGGACCTATAATAAACACGGGAGTTGACTCTGGCCCAGATATGGTGTGTAACAAGGCAGAGTTGGGTAAGACTTCGCGTGAGGCAAGAGCTGTAGCGAGAGCCACTAAGGCAGTAGAGCCTACTAGCCGGGGTAATGTCTTATTACAAAACCATCTTGATGCATTGACGCCCAGGGACATTAGTGAGCAGCAGCTGCAAGACGCTAGCCTAGCTCGTTATAGCAATGGTGCCATAGAGTTGGAGGAAGATGGGGATGCGAAGCCGGGAGATTTCTTTAGGCTCAACAGGATATTGTACCGCAGATTTCTAGACCCCAAATCGAAGTGGGAGGGCGGTGCGAGGGTAGTAGACCAGGTGGTTGTTCCAAATAAGTATAGAGAGTCCTTATTGTGTCTGGCGCATGATGTGCCGGTGGCTGGTCATTTGGGGGTAACAAAAACATTGGCGGCATTGGGCAGGTTTTTCTGGTGGCCTGGGGTCAAGGCTGATGTCTGTGCATGGGTGGCTGGGTGTGCGACCTGCCAGACAACGGGGAAGCCTAACCAGACCATCCCGAAGGCACCTTTGTTTCCCATACCTGTCACCGGGCCTCCGTTCAGCAAAGTTGTAGTAGATTTGGTTGGCCCTTTCCCGCCTACTAGTAGTGGCAATAAATTCCTGTTGACAATCATGGATGTGGCTACGAGATACCCGGACGCATACCCCATGAGAAACGGCTCGGCAAAGACAGTTGTTAAAAACTTATTATTGTTCTGTTCCCGTTATGGATTTCCACGTGAGGTGCAGTCAGACCAGGGGAGCAATTTTACATCCAAATTGTTCAAGCAAACCCTTCAGTTGCACGGTATATGTTCTGTAGTGTCGTCAGCCTACCATCCCGAGAGTCAGGGAGTCTTGGAGCGGTGGCACTCGACCCTGAAGAGTATGCTACGCTGTTACTGTGCAGAACATGACACTGATTGGGATTTGGGTCTGCCGTATGTTCTGTTCGCTGCACGTGAAGTCCCAGGAGAGAGCCTGGGGTTCAGTCCAAATCAACTAGTCTTTGGCCATAATGTGAGAGGACCTTTAAGTATGGTGAAAGAGATCTGGGAGGGCGAAGAGAAGCCGGGGTCTGTACTTAAATATATCCTTGAGAGCCGGGAGAGACTTATAGGTTGCATGGCAGCGGCAGGTAATAACTTGGTTAATGCACAGGCGGTCATGAAGCACCAGTATGACGCCAAGGTGAAGCTTCGGGAGTTTTCGGTGGGTCAGGAGGTAATGTTGCTTTTACCTTTGCCTGGACACCCCCTTTCTGCCAAGTTTATTGGGCCGTATGTGGTGGCTAAGAAACTGTCCGACCTTGATTATCTCGTTGCAACACCTGACCGTAGAAAAAAACATCAGTTATGTCATGTTAACCTCATGAAAGAGTATGTGAGACGCCCCTCAGAGCCTCTCACTGTCCCTGTGCTGGCCTGCAGCGGCCAGGGTGGAGAAGGAGGTGGGGACAGTCATGCTGCTGAGGAGGATAGCTGGGACTGTGTCATTTCCGCGGAACAGTGGGCGGGGAATACTGAACAAGAGGCTAGGCAAGCTGTAAGTCACCTGCCTGAGCACCAGGGTGCTGCTGTCCTAGGCCTGTTCAGGTCATACCCCTCTGTTTTCGCCGAACACCCAGGTCTCACTACTCAGGTAACGCACGACGTGGACGTCGGTGATAATGTGCCCTTCAAGTCAGTGCCCTACCGTGTGCCCCCGGTAAAGTTGCCAGCTTTACGGGAGGAGTTAAAGTACATGGTTGAGAGAGGGATGATCACTGAAGGTTATGTGAAGTGGACATCACCCGTCACGTTGCAGCCAAAACCTGACGGCAAGGTGCGGTTCTGCATAGATTTTCGTAGGCTAAATGGCTTGACCACTACCAACCCTTACCCTTTGCCTCGAGTTGACGACAGCGTGGACAAGATAGGGAATGCAAAGTACCTTACTAAAATTGATCTTGTAAAAGGCTACTGGCAAGTACCCCTGTCGGACCGAGCTAAGCAAGTTTGTGGTTTTGTGGTAGATGGCAAGACCTACCAATGTAACGTAATGCCTTATGGGCTTAAGAACGCACCTGCCACGTTTCAGAACCTGATGAACGATATTTGTGACGAAATCCCTAACTGCACGGTCTACCTTGATGACGTGATAGTGTATGATGACGATTTTGAAAATCACCTAAGGCACTTAGAGACCCTGTTTGGGAAGTTGCACGATGCTGGGCTGGTGGTGAACCTGAGGAAGTGCGAGTTTGTAAAGGCTACTGTGCAGTATCTTGGCTTCGTGGTCGGGTTAGGCCGGGTGTGCCCCCCCCTGAGCAAGATACAGGCTATCAATATGTTTCCCAGGCCCACCACTAAGCGCCAGGTCATGCGGTTCCTAGGTATGATAGGCTATTATAGGCGCTTCATCCGGGGATACTCTACTGTCTTAGCACCGTTAACTGATCTACTGTCGAAGTCAGTGAAGTTCTGTTGGGCTGCGGAGTGTCAGAGGGCTTTCGACCTAGTCAAGCACCTGCTGTGTACACATCCGATTTTGAGAGCCCCAGACTTCTCCAGGAGTTTTCAGCTGGCGACTGATGCCAGCGGTGTGGGTGCCGGGGCAGTGTTACTGCAGACTGATTCCGAGGGCTTGGAACACCCAGTGAGCTTCTTTTCTCGCAAGTTTAATTCGGCACAAAGGAATTACTCGACTATAGAGAAGGAGCTTCTTGCTATCGTTTTGTCGCTCAAACATTTCAAAGTTTATGTTCCAGCCTACGGCCCGGTAGTGACGATTTATACGGACCATCATCCCTTGAAATTCCTAAATCAGTTTCACAATCGGAATATGCGGTTGACCAGGTGGTCCCTAATGCTCCAAGAGTATAATCTCAACATTCAGCATATTGCCGGGAGTGAGAACGTGATAGCAGATTGTCTATCAAGGGTTGATGATCCAGGATAGTCGTGCACGGTGTGTGGGTTGAGCAGGAGTAAAATTAGGCTATCATAACGCCGTCCAAAAAGATTATAAAACAATAAAATAAACGAGAATTTTCTTTTTTTAGTTTTGTAAGTCTTTATTGTTGTAGCATGATGCATGCGATATTGTGTTTTATGTATAATTCACACTTCAGTTGTTGTGCACCTTTTGCAATTAGTGGCAGCTAAGGGTAGCAGGTCGGTTGGTTGCCTGTCAGATTTTGATAATGCTTCTAAGGTCGATTATCTAAAATCTTGGGGGGGCTGTGACGCACCCAGTGCGTGGCAACGCAACCTGATTGTACTCCTTGGTACTCCACTGTACCGCCACTGTGCGGTACCTCTGTACCGCTGTACCGTGCTGGCTGCCTATATTGAGTGTGACAACGTATAACTATGTTCTTTGTATCTCTGCAAAGGTCTCGTCATGTGCTAACCAGTGGTGGGTTTTGTTTTAAGCCATGTCGAGACCTTCCATTTAATATGTAGTATCAATAGAGAAGTTGATAGATGAGACAATGGGAGTTCAGAGAGAGAGAGTGAGTTGGGCTTCAGAGCGAGAGGGTAGCAATGCGCCACGCTGCCGGGGGGGTGGTTGCCAGACGTATGGACCGGTTGGCAGCCTTGCGCTTATAGCTAGGCGCGACAGGGTTGGTAGTCCATTGCCGCCTGCCTATGCTGCCTGGGCTGCCCATGTTGTCGTACAGCACATTGCTTGGAGGCTCGCTGTGTGTTCCATGATCAGGTTGCCTAGAACCTTTGAGATTCTAACATCCCTTGCCCTCTCTCCCAACTTCTCACGGTTGCACTCTTTCTCTCTGACGACATTACTCTCATTTCATTCTTCTCTCTATTTAAATGCATAACCTTCCCTTGAGGTCCTAAAGGAGTTTCAGCACTCACCTCTCGTATTACTCTTAGGACAAGCATATATTTACATGTATTAGATTTAAGGGGTTAATGTGAACAGCGATCTTCTTGATGAGGATAGTTGGTGAACGTTCTACATGTTCACAAGTTATATGCCCAGCTCATCATCCAATTTGTGACTAGACTAGTGCCATGTGTAAGAGCCCGACCATGCCCAGGAGTTGTCTGTAGAGGGGCGAGGACTTAGCCTTGATTTGCCTACCGAGCCAGGAGCGAGTGCAGTACCAGAGACTACAGCTCGCTCGTAGTGCCGGTATAGTAGAGTAACGTAATTTATCTGTCCTTGTGTTCTCTACAGTCTTTTCCTGGGTTCTCGCTTTCGGTGCTGGGACTCGTTGTTCCTGTGACTTGGCCTGCTAGCTAGAACACATGGGGATGATGAGTGGGATATATCTTTATTTTACTATGCATTGCAGCTCTCTTTAAGTTTATGTATGTAACACTTTACAATACACATTACTCACACACAAGACAACACTATTAATACTTTCATGTATCAATTAACTGCACTGTCGTTTTGCTGCTGTGTCCGGAGTTCTATTGCGTAGGGCGCATACGGACTCAGAGGGGAGACAGAGTGAGAGAAGCGAAGTAGCCTATGCGGTAGTAGGCTACCGGCGCAGTACTGTTGCCTGCAACCTTTTAGTTATTCCAAGTATAGATTCATTCTTATAATAAGTGACTACTATTTATGTTCCTTCCATGTGTATTATTAGGTATCTACTGGATCATGAACATCTTGTATGCTACATGCTAGTGCATGTTAGTAGGGGACAGTTATTCTAGTGCAAACGCTTTCAAGTAGGCGTGTACATTTGTCATTTAGCATTTCACTGTCATACCTTTAGCCTGCTTCTATTCTACATTATTAGAGGCTTAATATTAACGTAGTTTCTTGAGTATTGCATTTCTTTAGTAATAACGTAACCTATAAATGTCTGAGGGAGTTTAGCCTCATAGCCTACCCCTGTTGTACACTTTCGCCGAGTTAAGGTACCTCGTTACCATAGACGATAACTCTGTAGGGCGTTGGTGCTTTTGTTGTCTGGAGCATATAGTATTTGGGACTGGAATCGAGCGTGTCGTTGTCACATAAGCCATTTCTGTCCTACGATCAAGAATCCCGAATATGTATTGCCGATCCAGCCGTAACAATATATATATATATATATATATATATATATATATATATATATATATATATATATATATTATCACTCGTTTCTCCCCCACAATTATCGCCTCAACCATACTTTACCACTTATCAGGAGAGAGAGGAAAGGCAGTACAACAGTAATACCGAAAAAATACATAGAACCTTTAATGATTATCATGTAAAGTGAACATTTGTAATGATTTCCATTTAAGTTGTCATTTTCAGCATTTTACCTCAAGATGATTCCGAAACTCACTAAATAACTATATGTGTTTATATTTGAAATCACAAGTACTTTTTCCGCTCTATTTGATGTTTGAGTCAGAAATATTTAATCATCAACATTTAAGTTCATAGAAAATAATATGATAATCGTTTCTTGGTTTTATAGTATAGCTGCCGCACTGAAATATTCTCTCAACGTCAGTTATTGGCTATAAGAATTGCTTTTTATGATTTTTTTCTTACATTAACAGCAAGAGGAAAAATTGTTCTATTATAGTAGGTTAAGAAATCCTCCAAACCTCGAATTATCACCATGTAAAGTGAAAATTGTTGTCTGTGCGTACTTTGACCAATTTCATGGACAACATCAATGACAATACTGGATTTCTAGTGTAGTGCTAACTAGTATTTCTTATTGTCTTTCTAATGGTATAATCAAAATCTATGTACCATCATTATTCAATGTTATTACAAATATTTGAATCTCCGTCATGGGGAAAACATTTGCAGACAAAATCTGCTTCAATACATGCTCGTATATCATATCATTAGACGAAGTATGTAGCTTTAAAAAATATTTCCAGACTTAGAACAATGAAAAAGAATGCTTATAAAACAAGAAGCATGTCTCTACCAATAAAACTTAACTATACAGTATATGAATATTTTCCTATGCGTATACACTGGTGACCATTACAAAAATGTGAACATGCTTTACCTTACCTTAGTCTAGATCGTTGTCCGTAATATCTTAACCACATATGTAATGATGATAATCAATCAATCCCATGACATTTCCATTGATATATATAATAAGTTCAATCTCATATAGGCACTTTGAGTTGGTAGAACGAGCAATTTATCACATTTTAACCCGGGAGCTGCCGGGAGACTCTTAAGAGTTCCCCCGGCGGACTGCGGGAAGACTCTTGAGAGTAAGTAAAATAAAAAATCAACTTTTGACATCGAAAAAAAAAATATTTTTTTATTTTTATTTTTTTATTTTTTTATTTTTTGGGGGCCCCTGGGCCATGCAAAATCTCAGTCCTCTACCTCCCCTCCTTCCCCACTTTCCTCCTCTCCTTCAGTTATCACCTATTTTCCCTATTATTCCCTTATTCTGAGGTATATTTTCGTGCTAACATTAGCGAGTTGCAAGCAGGGTGTTGTCATCACTGATGGCAAGCGAGTGCAAGAGAGAGAGAGAGAGTATCGATCGACTGTGTCTCAGTGGCCTTGGGGGAAATTGGCGGGAAAGCAGTTTGCCTCACCCATACATTATACAACTCGCGGGCTATATCTCCGATTTTGACCATCCAAACGCTGTTTTCACTCGTTTTATTGTTGTTTCAGGTTAATACCTTTATAATCAACCCATAATAGGCGCATATGGATAATTATTAATGCTATTAATGGTACAATGAATATTTTAGTGACAGAAACACCTCAAATACGTCAGCACAGGGGGACGTTTTCAATTACCCCCATGCGCACTTGTTAGGTTAAGGGCTCCTAGTTAGAGGGTGGCCCAGCCTGACACAAATAATTATGGAACTGATTAATGATTATTTTCAGAATATTCACAGACACACTTTTTGTGGCCTTACATTGCTGTTAACAGTCTCACATATTTCCTGAGATCACGAGCCTCTCACAGACGGAGTTTCGACCCATTCAAGTCCTTATTTTGTTTTCCCCCAAATGTATTTATAAGTTTATTGAGCTATATGACGTGATCACGTCCTCCTGCATTTTGGTCAAACCACACTAGGACGCGATTTCGTCCTCTGGTAAGATAGAGGGTTCATATCATCATATCAGAGATGTTTTCTGTGTATATTCAATCACGAGAACGTTTCCAATCAGTTTCAGCTGTATTATGCTTTGTTACTAATAATGAGCACATCAACATGACATATACAGCAGGTATGCTTGCTGAATAATGAACTAGAATTTTATGGGTTTACGGTTGCTAAGGCATTAACCGGGCACAAATGCTGTGGAGAGCTGGCAATATTTTAACACATATAAATGGTTAATGCACAGTATGAATGAAAACAAATGGTCTTACAAACTTTAAATACCAGTTTTTCATAAGGATAAATTCATAAACTAACTTTCAAGCTATATGAAGTAAAACTTGTGAAAACTTTTAATTCTGTCACTCATATAATTCACTTGTCCAAATGTCATGCCTTGGCAACTGTCATTAAGTCCAAAAATTTATGTTGACCACAATGCGATAGGTAATTGTGGTATGGGAGTATAACAAAACAAGATACAAAAATAAGAAACAAAATATAATTAAACAAGAACATAACCTAACCTAACCGTATTGGTTGATTTGGTACTGGTTGAGAGCTACTGGTTGAAATGGTCTACTGGTTGAGTTGACCGGTCACCGCAATTTACATTCCGTATAGTTAATGGTTCTCGGACCGGGTCGAAATAAGTTACACAGTTAAAACTCGTCCTTTGGAACTGTCAATTCCCATTACAATTTATCTGTGTAGGCGCTATTCAAAGATTGACTTAATTCAACTTCAGTTTCAAGTCGCAATAACTGAACTTAAAAAGTAAAACTTTGCATTGAATAATGTACAATTGTATTCCTCCATGAAAAAATACCACGCGCAATCGATGGCATGCTTCAGCGAGGTTACATCTATAAATTATTATAATGATACAATTTCTTTTGTTAACAGAATAGTTTCCCAATGGGCGGGCAGTCCTTTGTACCTTTCTCCTGACTATTGCTCAAGCTAATTTATACTAAACACAACCCTAATTACAAACCTGCATAGATTGTGGGTATTCTTACTGTAATGACTTAATCCTTTGCTCTTTTATATACCTAGTCTATTTCGGTAGCTGAAGGTTGAAGCTTTCACTCCCGATTATATGAGCTAAGATACACTTTCAAAAAGTCTTACATTTAACTACTAATTATCTGGCTAACAGATCCTGACGCTAATACTATCTATTAACTTTAATTTTACTAACCAATTGAAAACTAGCATTCAACTCAGTATATATTTTATTACATAATTTCAGTTGTTTTCATCTACGTTTTTTAGTGTTTTTACCCAAGAAGGCACATCTATTTTTGGGGGTGACCCAGTGTCTCAATCAAACATCTCGTATTTTTCAGTACAAACGTGTGGGCCCTGGAGGGTCCCTTTTAAAAATTATTTCTTCTTGTCTTATCTCTTTCTTCTTCTTTTCTGAATTTCACCACTTCAATGCTGGCCAGTACACTCTGCTATATTCGTCCTTGTCTTCCACCAACTGGTTCTGACTATGGAATGCTTGTGATGAAGTGTTAAGGAGAGATTTAAGAGTACAAGCTCTCGGATACTTGAGGTGGATTGGAGCGAAGGCAGACTTGCTAATATTCTAATTCGGTGCTGTATACGGCTCCTCCACAGTGCTTGGGATGCCCAGCGATTTCCCTGTCACAATTCCTCCATGGTGGTTGGAGAAGATAGGAGGTAGGGTGGGAGCGTCGATGGGAGAGATGCTCTCCTGACTGTAGCGTGTCACAGAATGAGCTCCCAGGCCACGCCCTCCTCCTTATATACCCACACCTCACCACAGAATGAGTTCCCAGGCCACGCCCTCCTCCTTATATACCCACACCTCACGCAAGGCGGCATGCTGATTGGTTGAGCCGGCTGGGTGAGTGAACAGGTAGCCGTGTGGCAGCTTTCTGTCGCTTCCCCTCTTTGTGTTTTACTTCACTCATATAATACCCCGGCAAAGCATTTCCCAGATTTTTGAGTGGCTAATGGGAATATGGGGCTGGCATTGTGGTAATGGGTTGGTTTTTGCCGGGATGTATGGTGCGGGAAGTAAATGAAAGCAAGTTAGAAGGTAACCGACTCCGTACTGTTTAATTTGAAAGACGGCATGATTGGCTGCCACTCCGGAGAAGTTTTAGTGACATTCTTGACACCCTTTTTAGCAGTTTCCTGGACTAATGCTGATCGGTGATTGGTCCTCAAAATTTTTACTTCAATAATAATAAATAAATATTAATATATTAAACCAAAATATAAAAAACTAAACACTGGCATAGAATCACAAGCTAATTAATGTGTGTGTCCAGATAGTTGGCTATAGGCCAACACATTTTATCTATTAGGAGCTTTGGACATCCGTGTTAGTGATTTTTGGGATGTATACCTTTAGTTGTGACCAACAAAGTTTGTTAAATGCAAGGTATATAACATGGCTCTACTCTTTCTCTTACCTGTACTGGGAAGGCCTCCACTTGGCAGACGACCAAAGCACTTTCCATTCTAGCTACACCCTGAGTCTTCTTCTTGGGGTCGCTACACACTGGGGTAACTGGAGAAGTGAAAACTATATTAACTACTAAATTTGTCACAGATAATCCTCTGGGGCGAGAGTTGAATTGGGCAGCTGACTATTATATTAACATTTATAAAGCAAATATATCAATCATTATGGAATATTATTGTATTCAATCAATCTATCAATCTCTAACCCAATACCTATCCCTGGATCTCCCTGTTAATGGATTGCTATAGCAAAAATGAAACACCCTCAGGCTATTTTGTCCGGAGATGCTCCTTTGACCCACTCCACAATACTCTTTTCACTACGTGGAACCTTGTCACCTATATATCGTTCCACGGTCTAATCCTAAGTCATTGAAGGTGTTGCACTGCCAGCTACACATCTCATTTGACACCCATGTATCGTATTGCACTCTGCTCCCATTCATTCTCTGCACATGACCACACCACCTCAATTTACTTTTCTTTTCTTTTTCGTCCAATAAACCATTTTTATTCAATACCCAAATCACTTTCTCCCATTCGAAAGGAATGATGCACCTCCCTATTGACTATTTTCTCCAGCCTCTATATACCAGATGCCATTCTGAGATCAGCCGATCTCCACAGACCTCAATTTCGAGAGGTCAGTATCACTTGCTACCCAGGTTTCACTTCCTTATGGAAGTGTTAACCCTTACTATACCGGCGACGTACGTTGGCCGACAGTAGAAGTCACTCGCCAGCACCAACGGCGGACGACGTACGTCAGTAATATGCCGTCCTTGTAAATGCCTGTATCGAGCTGTACCTGGCACCATGACTTATATGCACTACTCTGAGACCTTGACAACACTTCTCAGCTTATATCCAAGCTCCCACAGGCTAGGAGGGCCAGTATTCCTCCATCTTTTGAGGTAGAAGGGTGTTGTCTTTTGACTCTGAAGCCATTTTGGCCACATTGCCTGGTACTGCAGGGTACATTTATGATAATACCGTCTGGTAGAGTAGGGGTAACTGGCAGAACGTTGTTACACTGTTGGGAGTAAAGAAGGAAGTCGCCTCGGCATCACACCTCCCTCTTCAATCACCTTCACCAAAAGCCTCCTCCCTCCTCTCCTTTCTCTCCTCCGTCATAGGCCCCAAGCATACTTCATGGGCCCCACCGTTACTCACCGCCCATGATTAACCAGTCTTCTTCATCCCCTAAGTCTTGAGTTAAAAAATAACCCATACAGGGTGTCCCGCGAGTTTTGTCAAATACTTCCAGTGATGAAAGATTAAGTAATTCTAAGTAAAAACTGTTATATACACATAGGCTTTTTGGGGCATTGTTTTGTAGTTATGGACCCTTAAATTCGGCATATTCGTGTTTTTTGTAGTTGCTAACCCTGTTTTTCTTCAATAAGATGAGGATAGGAAAAAAAACTATAAAGTGTATTATGAAGCATGATATCAATACTTCAAACTGAATGTTACAAGAAACCAAACAAAAATAATTTTAAGCTCATCATCACGGAAAGAAGAAAGGAGCTACAGAGGATTTTTGTGGTGTTTTCTGTCAGTTTAACCCCATTCTCCGAGTAATGAAAATGAATAGCGATAACGTTAAATGCTGTATGATGGTGCATGGTATCAATACTTCATGAAAACACCAAACAATCCTCTGTAGCTTCTTTCTTCTTTCCGCGATAATGAGCTTAAAATTAAGTGTTGTTGGTTTCTTGTAATATTCAACTCCATGCCAACGGAATATGAAGTACGATGTAGGGAAGTTTTTGGTGTCAGTTTGAAGTATTGATATCATGCTTCATAATACACTGTATAGTTATTTTTCCTATCCTCATCTTATTGAAGAAAAACAGGGTTAGCAACTACAAAAAACACCAATATGCCGACTTTAAGGGTCCATAACTACAAAACAATGCCCCAAAAAGCCTATGTGTATAAACAGTTTTTACTTAGAATTACTTAATCTTTGATCTCTGGAAGTATTTGACAAAACTCGCGGGATACCCTGTATATCCTGCAGTATAAGTCCCAACCTATATTGCCAATCCTGAATTACACAAAGATCGGCAAGAATTGAAGAGAATTATCGGTTCATATTCAGACTCTTATTTCCTACACCTTGAAGAAGAGTGGACAGCAAACTTAGAGACTACCCTAAAAGAGTGTAGGTAGGAAGACAAGGACCAAGTACCGAAGCAAGATAACAGTAGTAAGGCATGAGGAGGCTCTGAAGGCAGCAGCGAAGTTGACATGAGTAAGTTGAACCCTCTACAGTAGAAATGGCACAGTCCGGATATAAGCAATAATGAGCAGGTCAATGCCGAGAAGATAATGTTACCTTGCTGCGTAATTGTGGAAAGCTGAAATCGGCCTAGACGTGTGACCGACCGACGAATGTGAGACGCCCCTAGAGAGGAGCAACGAGGCCCCTCTACCTGGACAAAAGAGAAGTCGCCCCAGGAACACCAAGATTACGTTTGAACCACTATGTGAGTACCAATAACTAGTCGTTAAGTAACCCCTTTGATTGTGTAAACATTATATCTACAGTATGTCATAAAGCTGTCTCCGGGCGCTTATGATTCCCAAGACACTCCTTATCTTCCGTATTGTGAAAGTATATATTGTGTGTATAATTAAAGTAAAGTCAGAAACTGATAACCCCCCCCCCCCACTCCCCCTCCCCTTCCTAAGTAAGTAATATATCCTGTGCCACGCTTATTATAAAGTAAAGGCATAAGCATGTTACCCTTCCTTCCTTCCTGTGATAAGATGATAGCTTGGATGTATATCTCTGAAGTGAAGACTAAACCCCTTGGCAGTCCTTCTGCCCCCCTGTACTTTTAGTCACCTCCTAAGACACGTTGATAGTGTCCTCTAGGAAAGAGCTATGGCAAGCATAGCAACCACAACCGTTTCCGCCTTTGATACCTTACTTATTAAAGTAAGAAAACACATACATGTTGCCGCATTACGATCGTGATTAACTATGTGACATATACCCCTTTTCGCAGCGATTTTGGGTATTAGTAAATCGTATTGATAGTATAAGTGATGCACAAAGTATTATTGTCAAAATGATCCGTTGTATACTTGTATATCTATCTATCTAGCTATCTATCTGTCTATATGATCAGGCCCAATCCCCACTTTTCCAATTTTATATTTTTTATTTTATATCTTATTCTTATTTTATTGTTTTGTTTTTATTATTTTCTTGGGGGTGGCCGACTCAAGACAGAGCAAGAACAGGGAACACACAACACACAATATAAAACAAAGAACAAACACAGAAAACACACAAATTCACACACATCTAGGTCACCCAGGAGAAGAACCAGAGACCAGGGTCTTGTATGTTCATATAATGTAAAGTCAAAACTCAGAGTCAGTGATTAATGTATTGCATATTTATCTGTTGAATCTATAAGTGTAACCAAGTGCAATAGTAAGCTTGAACCTATTAAAAGTAGTATCAACTCTCTAGGAGTTAGCCCTATAATTAGCGTATAATTTTAGTTCAATCTGATTTGTGCCAGTAGTTCTGTATACACGTGGAGTTACTTGATCCTTAAGTTACCAGTGAACCCGAGGATCAATGTAGACTCTTTGATAAGTGTTCCTCATTAATACAATACTAAAGTAAGCACGTCCATTCACATTGATGGTTGCTTCGATTAATTTACCCACTGGCTCACCGGGCATTACTTAATTAAATCAATTGCAGGTTTATTTTCTTTATCATTACAAAAATTGTACGTCATTGCCGACACCCGATGGCACACCACCAAAATGTTTTTGTATCGCTTGATCTTCACCCATAATTATCACCTTAACCATATGTTACTATGCATCAGAAGATAGTGGTAAAGCCATTCAATAATATTACTGAACAAAAAAACATGAAACCTTTATAATGATTATCGTGAACAAAAAATATTAGGAACATTTCTCAAATAAAATGACGATTTGTTCGCATATATACTCAAAATATTTCCGAAAATAATTGAATTACTATATGTGTTTGTAATATATTACACGCACTTTTCCGTTCTTTTTTATTGTTCATTCAGAAATATGTTATGATCAATATTAGATTTTATATAAATATTCTAAAATAATCGGTTTTCGTTTATAGAATACGGCCACCGAACAGAAAATAATTTCAGTTTTAGACCACAACAAATATTTTTGTTTTACATTTTCTTATACATACTGTACATGACATGAGGAAGGGGTATTCTATAATATTTTCTTATACATACATGACATGAGGAAGGGGTATTCTATAATATTTTCTTATACATACATGACATGAGGAAGGGGTATTCTATAATATTTTCTTATACATACATGACATGAGGAAGGGGTATTCTATAATATTTTCTTATACATACATGACATGAGGAAGGGGTATTCTATAATATTTTCTTATACATACATGACATGAGGAAGGGGTATTCTATAATATTTTCTTATACATACATGACATGAGGAAGGGGTATTCTATAATATTTTCTTATACATACATGACATGAGGAAGGGGTATTCTATAATATTCAGGTAGAACATTTTCAAAACCTCGAATTATCATCGTGAAAATGTATGCCGAAAAGAAATGTTGTTCGTGAGTAATTGAACTAATAATTCCAATGACAACTTCAGTAACAACATACATTTTATTCGAGTGCCCTATATAGTATGCTTTATGATTTTTCATTGGTATAATTAAAATTTATGTCCCACAAATATTTAATTTTATATATATTTTTTCATCCCGGTCATGCAAAGAGTAATCACGGTAAAATTTGTTTCACTTTATGCGCGCATTTCAGCTCATCTGGTATGTCTATCTAATATAGTTCCAGACTTAGGGCAATGGTTAGGGAAGCTTGAAATACAAGAACCAAGTCTCTACCACTAACACTTGATTTATACAAATATTTTCGTTTAAAAATACGATAGCTTACCATACAATACGTAGTATCGGGGAGAATAATGTTATACCCACGTACAGTAAATGGTGACAACAACAGAATATTTCTACGGCATTTCCAATGCTATATAAATACATTTCAATCACATAGACACATTGTATGTAGAAGCAGCGATTCCAAAAATGTATAGGTCCGAGCAAAGTGATGTTCCCGGTCTGAAGCAAAGTCAATACTCAGAAAATATTGTATTAATCCTTCGTTGTGACACTGTTTTTGGCCTACAGTGTTGCAAGTTATATCACGTAATTCCTGTTTCTTCAGCTTATCACAGCCGAGTGAGTTGCGAGTAGCGTCCTTGGGTGATTTATGCCAACGATTTTAATTTGTGAAGGTGCCAATGCCGCCTTGGTGCATTGAGAGGGTGGTATGGGAAGATGTTACCCTGTTCCAAGTATATAGTCCACAAATAGTGAACCCTAACCTATGTAACTAGAAAAGTACAAGAGCAAATGGGCTGTAAATTCCAACACTTATTCCTTGGCTGACCCGTCCCAAATGTTAAGACATTTTAGCTTGAGTACTCTATAGCCGTTTGTGAGTTATAGAGGTTAATGTTCAAGGAATAGGGTATAGCATGTCTTCCGGTGAGTGAGAAACTTAAATACTCGATACGGTCAGTGTAACCAGGAATATAGTCTATTCATAGGTGTTATTCTTGGGTCTTGTATTACCCCTTTAGATTGTGTTCCTGTACCCTTCGACCCCGGGTGGTACACGTGTGTACCATTTTTTTTTGGCCCGAGGAACCCGGGTGGTACAACACTGTACCATTGCTTGCGTGTGTGCTTTCGAATGGCGCGCGTAAAAATTTCGCTCCGTGGTCACCAGGCGTCGCTAGGCGACGCCACCAGACAGCATGTACGCCACCAAAACAGTCTCTACCCTGCCGCCAACATGGATACTAGCCCAAAAAGTTATTCCCTTGTGTCCGATTCTACGCTCCCTTCGACGCCTGCCCATGTTCGTCGCGCCCTAACGCAAAGGCACGTACAAGATGCGTTGACTCCCGGAGGTATTGAGATAGCTTTGAGGAGTTATGAACGTGGTGAAGGCAAAAATAGTGTTGATGAGTTGGGTAGTGATAGCTCCGAGTCTTATCAGTCTCACTATAGTGAAGATTTTGACGATCTAGACGAAATCCATGAAAGATACGCGTTTTTTAGTGGATTTGACCATGACGATGAAAGTGATGATAGTGAGGCTGAGCGGGAGGCTGAGGTTGACCCGCCATTGTCTTCCTTATCTACCCACGCCACCCAAGTTGCCCCAGGCTCCCGCCATTCTTCCCCACCACCACCAGCACTCCCTAGGGTTGAGGACCCCCCACTTTCGGCCTATTTACCCACTCCTTCCCCACCTCGCCGACCTACACGCCGCCCACGCATCATTCGTTCCCCGCGAGATTATGAGGGGGGCTCTGAAGAAGAAGGGCACCTCACAGATGACTCTGGCCATGATTACCTGGGTCCACCGTCAGGGCAAGATGACGGCTCTGACGACAACGACGATGACGACGACTTTATGGACATCGACGACCCTCAACCCAGACGCTTTGCCCAGGGCCGTCGTGCTCCTGGCCGCCCTGGCCGCCGGGCTGGCCGCCGGGCTGGGCCTGGGCGCCGTCGCGCTCCTGGCCGCCCTAGGGTGCGCGCCGCCAAAGTTCGTGGGCGTGCTGCCCCCGCTCTAGCTCCACAGAGGGCAGTGGCACAACCTGGGCGCCCCGTTCAGGACCGCATGCAGTGTGCACAGTATCTAAATGTGCACAAGCTCGGTTACCTGCCTCTGGAACGAGATGGAGTCACCATTAGCAGAAGGCGGTGCCATGTCTGCTGGAACAGCCAGGTGAGGCCGAGGAAGCACAAAAAGACCACCATGCAGTGTGTGGAGTGCCAGGTGTCACTATGTACTATACCGTGCTTTGCTGAATACCACAGCAAGCAGGAGTACTAACTAATAATCATAGTGAAAGTACCAAAGACTGACAATATGTATGTATATAGGCAACAAGTGGAAATAAAACAATGTACAGGTGTATTGTGATAAAAAAGTCATGTATTATGAAAACATATATAAATAAGTGAAAAAAGACACAATAAATTGTATATAAAACGTTTACAAAGCATATAACTAAGTGAAAGTGACACATGACATAATATTAGATGGCCAAAGTATAATAAACACCTGTGATAACGAATAATCAGTGCCTAATATAACAATAACCTACCTCAATTACTCATAAAAACTACGGTATCGAGTGAAAATGTGAAATATTTGTTACAATGATAGCCTAATACACATATTTTATATAATTGGACTCCAAATAACTATAATAACATCACTATCAATACATAAAATCGCCTCCGGGAGGTAAAAGGTTTTGCGCGACGAGTGGCTAAGAAAACAGTAGGTTAGCCAAGCCGGGGCCTGGGCAAAGGCGACGCATCCGAACGCGGGATGATTTTCACGCATAAAAATCACTCCACTTCCCGCGCTCACCATTATGCAATCACTTGGGCTAGAGACCTCTACTCAACGGCATTCTACACATGAAGGTTTGTGCTACATTTTTCTGTTTTTTTTTATAACTTTGTGTAATGTATTTCAGGAGTAACATGTGAATCAACAGGGACCAAAATTCCTGAAAACCCCCGGACACAAAGTACAGTCACGATATTCCCTAGCTGGGGTTGGAGGGTTAAGTGATTAGTGATAATTAAAATAAATAAAATATCATAGATACGGAGAGAACTACAACATGTTCAGTGAATTTAAGAGTAGAAATCGTGATCCTGGGACTTTGATTTCAGAGGTTATAACAATTAAGGAGGGCTAGTTTTCCCTAGTGAGAGAAGCCGCTGATCAGGTTTTCTATCTATACAATATATTGTAATCGTGTGAATGAAGTATAACATTGACCAATGTGCATTGATATACTGTATAGACCTATATATTAATCAATCAGTATATTTGTATGTGCATTGACATGTAGCGTATTATGTTGTGTGCTACGTTCGTGCGTTCCTGTTGTATCAGGCAATAGTAACATGATTAGATTAATATCCAGTATTCGAGAATGGATAATAAGTCGTAGGCGTGTGCTTAAACCTTTAACCTTTAACCGTCCTAGTGGTGTAATGGTTAAGGTGGCAAAAATATGTGTGTGATAACCCAGGTTCGAATCCCGGTGGATCACATATATACTTTAATTGATTTCATTGGGGGTGTTTGGTGTTGTGGTGAAATTAATAAAATATAGATAGACTCGTATTCAGTCTCGTTCTTAGAAGAAACGAATTATTCAATTTATTTACCAAGTGCCTTCAACCGCTTGCATCTACAGTATATTTAGAAGCTTCACTATCCTTTTGGTCATTATGCCAACATTCCTGTGATACCATTTATTGACACAAGCTACCTGATATATTGACACAAGCTACCTGATATATTGACACAAACTACCTGATATATTGACACAAGCTACCTGATATATTGACACAAGCTACCTGATATATTGACACAAGCTACCTGATATATTGACACAAGCTACCTGATATATTGACACAAGCTACCTGATATATTGACACAAGCTACCTGATATATTGACACAAGCTACCTGATATATTGACACAAGCTACCTGATATATTGACACAAGCTACCTGATATATTGACACAAGCTACCTGATATATTGACACAAGCTACCTGATATATTGACACAAGCTACCTGATATATTGACACAAGCTACCTGATATATTGACACAAGCTACCTGATATATTGACACAAGCTACCTGATATATTGACACAAGCTACCTGATATATTGACACAAGCTACCTGATATATTGACACAAACTACCTGATATATTGACACAAGCTACCTGATATATTGACACAAGCTACCTGATATAGTGACACAAGCTACCTGATATAGTGACACAAGCTACCTGATATATTGACACAAGCTACCTGATATATTGACACAAGCTACCTGATATATTGACACAAGCTACCTGATATATTGACACAAGCTACCTGATATATTGACACAAGCTACCTGATATATTGACACAAGCTACCTGATATATTGACACAAGCTACCTGATATATTGACACAAGCTACCTGATATATTGACACAAGCTACCTGATATATTGACACAAGCTACCTGATATATTGACACAAGCTACCTGATATATTGACACAAGCTACCTGATATATTGACACAAGCCACCTGATATATTGACACAAGCCACCTGATATATTGACACAAGCTACCTGATATATTGACACAAGCTACCTGATATATTGACACAAGCTACCTGATATATTGACACAAGCTACCTGATATATTGACACAAGCTACCTGATATATTGACACAAGCTACCTGATATATTGACACAAGCTACCTGATATATTGACACAAGCTACCTGATATATTGACACAAGCTACCTGATATATTGACACAAGCTACCTGATATATTGACACAAGCTACCTGATATATTGACACAAGCTACCTGATATATTGACACAAGCTACCTGATATATTGACAAAAGCTACCTGATATATTGACACAAGCTACCTGATATATTGACACAAGCTACCTGATATATTGACACAAGCTACCTGATATATTGACACAAGCTACCTGATATATTGACACAAGCTACCTGATATATTGACACAAGCTACCTGATATATTGACACAAGCTACCTGATATATTGACACAAGCTACCTGATATATTGACACAAGCTACCTGATATATTGACACAAGCTACCTGATATATTGACACAAGCTACCTGATATATTGACACAAGCTACCTGATATATTGACACAAGCTACCTGATATATTGACACAAGCTACCTGATATATTGACACAAGCTACCTGATATATTGACACAAGCTACCTGATATATTGACACAAGCTACCTGATATCCCTTCCCCAATAGCTGACCCCCTTTTTCGCTCTGGGTGCCGAGGCTGGGTGCACACCTTCCCATACATACATACATATGTGCGTGGGAAGGCCCACTACCAGTAGCTGGCCCATAATAACTATTAATTCACTTCCCTTTGCCTCGGTCATTAGTGTATGTACATGTTTTTCAGTGTTTTAGAATAGGCAATAACTTATGCAATGAGTCAAGATACATATTGATGTCCATATGTCTTTGAATTCATAATAGGAGAGCTAAGCGAGTTGCTCCACAGTGTATCTAGTGTTTAAATAAATCCAGGGTGTGAACTGTGATTATGTTTGTGGTCCATACCCATTTTTCCAGCTGAAAGTACCCTTAACTGAGTGTGTACGCTTTCAAATTGAGGCACAACATACACAATGGATGTTTTTACTTCCTGGCTGACCATTCTACATCTCAGAATACAAAAACGTTCTTCAATACTCCTTCACTCTTGCACCATTCTCTCCTGATTTTCACTCTTCATCCTTTCATAATTGTACAACATTGACCCCAGATACTCAAAGCTTTCAACTTCTCTCAATTATAGCCTTCAAGGAGATATACAATTTTGCCAGATGTTTCCAGGATAACAAATGCAATAATAACTGTAAATGCCCTTTTATATGATTTAATAATGTGTAGTAGCATTGTAGACTCATTTTCCTACATTATTTCGTGTGACAGATAAATATAATAGAAACTGAATATTTTTTTGAAAATTAGTTTTACTCAACAAATGACTAGACTGTTATGCATAGAAGATGCTGACTGGCTGACCAATGATATTTATTGATATCTTCATTATCCTTTATGTCTTCTTGAAGTTTTGCAATTCCATTGCATTCAACTGAATTAATGTTAATCTGAAATGTTTTTAGAACCCAACTATATAGAAAATAATTAGCCTGAAAGACATTATCAACGTAGATAGCGTCAAGTGAATAGAGGCCATCATTTATATATAATGGGTGAGTCTGGGTCCAGCTTTCCGAAGCACTAAATCCAATGAGAAGCCGTGGCTTTTCTTGTTATAGTATGTACTTGTCGCAACATGATAACACAACCAGAGTTCAATCTGGTGTTGAGTAAATTGGGAACTTTGTCTTCAGGTTGGTCAGCGAACCGTGCCGAAACTGAGATAAATTTCTATCTTGCTTGAAAGTGTGTTTTATATAATTTTGTCTCGCCGTGTTCACTTTATGATATTTTCGTTATGCATATGTTATGTGTGACCTATTTTGATCATTGGGGTTGGATATCTCTTTTGAATAACGCTTAATTTTCAAAATTACTTGTTGTATAATTATAGAATATATAAGAAATATATAAGTTATCTGACTTAGTCAACGAGTCTTATCCATCAGCCGATCAGCAACCGCTATACGAATGCAATGCGCTACCTCATATGTCCGTCCCTGCTGTTAAAAAAATAATCCAAATGACAGAATTGTTAGTTTAAGTATACAATTATTGTTTTGTTTAGATACCACTGGTATATGTAAGTCATTAGCATACAAGATGAATCAACCGACATGACTTTACATTTTGCACCCTGGAATTACGCCATTATATTGAATTTAGCTAAAAACGCAGTATACATTTCTGCTCTCATACCGTATATTAGATATACTATTATATAGGTGAACTAAAATATATATTATATATAATATAGTATATAATTATTAAGAATTGCTACAAAGAAAATTACTTGTCATTTGACTCTAATTATTTCAGAATAAAACATTGAGAAACCAACATGTTCCTAGTTTTGTTCAAAAATAGTTGTAATATTTGATGCGTCGTCTGGCTACATCAGCCAAGTTTTCTGGTAATTAACCCAAAACCCTAAGGGCTGCGACACTCCTTCAAGAAGGTTTTACTGGGTGCATCAAACGCTCCTTCCAGTAGATAAAAAAAAGAAAAAAAAAGCCTCAGGGCAGGTGAAATGGAAGCAATATGTGATTAGGTGGTATGTCTCCTTAACCCTTTCGCTATCCTGTGGACACGGGGGTTGCCGATTAGCATTCAGAAATAGAGTTCTCTCAATCTTATAATTACCTCTCCAAATTTAGTTTTCTGCCCACACCTAACTCAAGGCAACTGCAGAGGTTGAAGTAACTAAACTAAGGGCTTATAACCACCCCTGATGGTTACAAAGGCTTTTAAGTATCCCAGAGAAGGCTCAAATCGCGTCCTGTGTGTGAAAGGGATAACACCACCTCCTCTCCTCCCCTTACGTGTGTCTTAACCCCTCCCCCCCCCACCCTCCTCAATTATTCAATACTTTCCCTCCCCCACTGCCTATAAATAATTTCTCCCGTCTCAAATACGTTTAGTCACCCTCCTGTACACTCCCCCTACCCCCTACTCGTTCATACAGGCCTGGGAGACAGCCAGAAATATCAGCGTGTCTCAACCAGGCAGAGGAAGTAAACAAAAATTGTCTATGTGAGTGACGGAGACTAAAGGCAGAACTGCCTGTAGCGAGTGCCTCCCCCATAGTTGAAAGAGTGACAGGGCCAAAATCAAGGGACGTTCGAGCCAAAAGGCCTGGACACATGGAGTTTGAAGCAATTTAAGTCATAGGAGAAGGGAAAGATTGATTCTGGGAGAGAGTTTCAGAGCTCAGCTGTTGAATAGAAGAAAGACTGAGAGTAACGCTTCACTCTTGGATGGGAGAGTTGCACAGAGTAAGGGTGGGATTGTGTTGCAAGACGGGTACTATGTATCCTACGTAGAGGAGGTGGTATACACTGGGAGAGCTCTGAGGAGCACTGATTATTATAGTAGCGATAGAATAGCGAGAGAGATGCAACATTGCGGCAAAGAGAGAGAGAGAGAGTTTGCAGAGAATTGGTGAGTGGGCGGGAATTAATGATACGAAAAGCCTTCTTTTCTACTTTGTCTAGGAGTGCTGTGTGAGAGAATCCTCCCCACACATGTGAACAACACTCAATACAAGGACGCACTGTGCCCCTGTACAGAGCAAGAAGCTATGCAGGAGTAAAGAACCCTTTGAAGCGGTTGAGCACACCCAGCTTCTGGGAGGCTGCCTTAGCATGACTAGTAATATGGACATTCCAAGTGAGAACAGAAGAAAAAGAGACACAAAGAATATTAAGAGAATATGAAGGACTGATTTTTGTATTGTTGAAAAATAAGGGATTGTCCGCTGGGAGTTCCGGACGGGTAGATAGGTGGAAAAATTGGGTTTTGGAAGCATTAAAGGCAAAACGGTTTTCTCTGCCCCAATTGGAAATAGTAATTAGATCAGAAGATAAGTGTTGTATGGCTTCATTACGTTTGTCTTTGAGTGATTGTTGACTGGGGCATTCTGGAAAACTAATTGAGTAGTGTAAGGTAGAGTCATCTGCTTATGAATGGATTGGATGTACAGTTGAGAAGATAATTTATGAAAAATAGAAAGAGAATAGGAGATAGGACAGAGCCCTGAGGAACACCGGAGTTGATAGGATGAGGAAGTGAGCGATGGCCATCCACAACCGCAGCTATGGAACAGCTGGAAAGGGAATTAGAGACAAAGGCACAGATGGAGGGATAGAAACCGAAGGAGGGTAGTTTAGAAATTAGAGATTTGTGCCAGACTCTATCGAAGGCCTTCGATATGTCTAGTTCAATAGAAAAGGCCTCACTGAAGTCCCGAAAGGATGATAACCAAGAGTTAGCAATATATAAAAGAAGATCACCAGTAGAGCGACCCTTGAGAAAGCCATACTGGCGATCTGAGAGTAGATTATGAGAAGAGAAATGCTTAAGAAATTTGGAAGCAAGAATAGTTTAAAAAACTTTAGAGATACAGGAGATGAGAGCAATTGGACGATAGTTGGAGGGTTGAGAGTGGTCACCCTTCTTTGTGACAGGTTGAATTAGAGCAAACTTCCAGCATGAAGGGAATACGTTAGAGGAGAGACAGATACGAAAGAGTTTGCCTAGGCAGGGAGTCAGCACGGAAGCACAGTTTTTTAGTACAACAGGAGGAACACCGTCTGAACCGTACGCCTTTTTTTTTTTTTTATTTTTTTTTTTATTTTAAAGAGACAATGAACGGAGGAAGGAAAAACACAGATAAAACAAAAAGGTCCATGTGCCTAAAGGCATCCTCCATTCATAAAATGTTTGTAACAACTGGATTTAAACATTTGTAGATTGTAAGTTTGTGGAAAACAATTCGAGGGAAGTGAATTCCAAAGAGTAGTAGTTCTAGGGATAAATGCATTTTGATAAGCAGAACTTCTGCATTGTGGAGGAGAAAGTGTAAATTCATGGGCGCTCTCAGCTGCCCTAGTTCTACGGGGAAAGATGTGGAGAGGCGGCACAATTGAAGTAAGTTCCTCGGAACAATTGCTGTGAAAATATCTGTAGAATAATGCAAGGGATGCAACGTTACTTCGTATGGATAATGTAGGAAGGTCCTGTGTGATTGCAGGGTTATTGATTAATCTAATAGCTTTATTTTGAATGTTGTCCAACTGCCTCAATGCAACCACTCCACTTCCACTCCACAGAGGTGAACAGTAATCCATCTGAGAACGCACATGACTTTTATATATTACGGCCAACTGCTCGTCAGTGAAGAATTCTCGAACTCTGTACAGGAGTCCCAGTTTTTTAGAGGCATTCTTAGCAATGCTTCTAACATAATGTGTCCAGCTCAAGTTAGTAGTTAATGTTACACCGAGAATGTCAATACTAGGGGAAGTGGGAATATTTACATCATTAAAAAATATATGGGAGTCAGTGAGATTCTGTCGGTTAGAAAATTGAATGTACTTGGTTTTCTGTGCATTAAAGGAAACTAGATTCTTTTGTCCCCATTCTTCAATTCTAGAAAGGTCCTGGTTCAGAGAAATTGCAGTGCTTATTTTTGAATTTATAAGATCGGGTTGGGTGAAAGAATTTGTAAATGTGAAGGAACTGTGGAGTGTTGAGTCATCTGCGTAGGAATGTATTGGATTATGAGTGGTAGATATGAGATCATTGATATGAATGAGGAACAGAGTTGGGGCCAAAACTGATCCCTGGGGAACACCAGCATTTATTGAGTGAAATTGAGAATAAAGGCCATCTACCATTACACATATTTTTCTGTTATGAAGATAAGAAGACATTAGTGGAACTAATGATGCAAGGCCGTAGTGTGACATCTTCGACAATAAGGATTGATGCCAGACTCTATCAAATGCCTTTGATATATCCAGTGCTATTGTACTGTATGTGTTTCACCATGTTGGTTGATTTGATGCGTAAGAAGGCAAAGAATGTCTGCAGTTGATCGACATCGTCTAAAACCATATTGCCTATCACTGATTAATTTATTATTCTCAAGATGCTTAATTATGTGATTATTTAATATAATTTCAAAGACTTTACCAAGAGTGGAAGTTATAGCTATTGGTCTGTAGTTTGATGAATCTGAAGAGGCACCTTTTTTAGGAACTGGATGAATGTTTGCTTCTTTCCAGGGTACTGGGAAGCATGAGGTATGAGTACATAGACGGAAATTTTTTGCCAATACAGGAGCGAGCACCAAGGAGCAATTCTTAAGTACTATTGGAGGAATTTCATCTGGACCAGGAGCCTTATCTACTGAGAGATTCTGCAAAATAGTTTTGACATGTCTGGTGTGGATCTTAAGTGAGGGAATTTCAGGCGAATTAAAATTAAATACAGGGACATCTTGATTTATTTCATCTAAGGTTGAGTTGGTGGAGAAAATATCCGCAAGAAGGTTAGCTTTACCTCGTGGGTCACTTACAAGATTGCCAGTCGGAGATTTTAATGGTGGAATGGATGAAGCAGTTGTGAAGTTGGATTTGAATGAGTTAAGAGTAGACCAACATATTTTGTTATCATTTGGATTATTTAGAAGTTTATTTGCCTGCTTGTGGAGAAAGTTTGATTTAGTTAGGTTTAATACAGTTTTGGCATGATTTCTGATGTTTCTAAAGTAATTAAAGGCTTCATGTGTTTTTGATCTTGTGTATGCATTGTAGGCTATTGCTTTTTGTTCAGTTTCTCTAGCACAATTATGGTCAAACCATTTAGGTGAATTAGATCTTTTAATGTACTTTTGATGAGGAATAAAAGTTTCCATTCCAATTTTTACAAAATCTTGTATGTGGCTCAAGGTGGAGTGTGCATCATTTGAAAAGAAAGAGGTCCAGGGAATATCAATAAAGAAACCTTGAAGACCCTCCCAGTCTGCCCTATCGTAATGCCATTTAGTCACCAAAACAGGTTCAGAGTGGGAAGGTGTGGTAGGTGATAGACAGGTGGCCTGTATCAGACAGTGATCAGAAGATCCAAGCGGGGACCTCAATGCAACATCATAATTTTCTGAATTGGTTGTTAAAAATAAGTCCAGTAGGTAGGAATTATGATTAGGATTATCTGGTACACTGGTGGGTTGGTTGACTAGTTGAGTGAGATTAAATGAGTCTGCAAATAGCTCACATTCAAGACCAGCATAATCAGTCCTGGCTGAATGAGCATTCAACATTATGGACATTAAAATCACCCAACACAGTGATTTCAGAAGAAGCATTTAAGTTGAGGACACTGAGTTGTGAGGACAGAGAATCAAAAAGACTTTGCTCTGGAGGAGTATTTGGGGAACGGTAGATGCAACATATGTATTTAAATTTACCAGCAGAAATTAATTTGTATATAGAATAATCAAAATAGGGACAATTGAAACTAGTAACCTCCTCCAGGGCAATTTCAGATTTTGCGAAGCAACATACACCTCCTTTAGCTCTGAAATTTTGGAGCAGTTGATAACCTGGAAAATTAAATCTAGACGTGTCAGATGTGGATGTTACTTGAGTCTCTGTCAAAAAAAGGAGAGTAGGGGATTCTGCTTGAAGAAATTGGTGTACAGAATTTATGTTAGAGTGAAATGCCCTTATATTGCTAAAGAAAAAGCTGCACCGACGAGCAGCTTTGGGACGTTGCAATGCTCTTGACACAGTCGCATGATGACGACCGGGAGGGCCCTGGGCTTAGTATTAAGCCCAGAGAGGGTAGAAAGTACATCTTTAGAAGAGATTAGGATATTAGGCATAAGTAGGGGAGAGGGGGGTGGAGAGGGAGGAATAGCACCAGAATCATCCAAGGTGGAGTTTCTAGCAAATGTTTGAGTGAAGAGTTCAGCTTTGTCAGAGGAAGAAGTGATGGTTGTGCCATCAGAGTGGAAAGGGGGAGGGAAAGATGAGGAAAAACAATTGATGGAGAGGTTTTTGGCTAGATGCCAAAAAGCTTGGGAAGAGCTAGAGTTGGATACTTCATTGCATTTAATGTTGATGAAAATTTTTTTGCAAGTCGAATAACAGATTTGGCTTGTTTCCGGGCAGAAACATAGGAAGAATGAGATTCTTGAGTTTTAAGGCGTTGGTATCGTTTGAATGCTTCCTCCTTGTTGCGGACAGCAGTAGAACAAGCGTGAGTAAACCAAGATTTGTTTTGCATTAGACTAAGAGAAAGAAAATGGAATGTATGATTCCATGCCCGAGAGGATTACATCGGTAATGCGTTCAGCACTCTCCGAGGGTCCTCGGCCACGGAAACAGAAGTCATTCCATGGGAAATCAAAGAAGTACTGCTAAAGAGCCTCCCACTTGGCAGCGCCAAAGTGCCACAAGCGCCGCCGGATGGGAGGATCGAGTGGCCGTACTGGAGAGATAGGACAGGTAATGGAGATTAGTTTATGGTCGAAGGAGCCCAAAGGAGAGAAAAGATTGACAGTATAAGAAGAAGGGTTAGAAGTCAGAAATAAGTCAAGAATGTTGGCCCGATCTCCGAAACGTTCTGGGATACAGGTGGGTTGCTGGACCAGCTGCTCTAGATCATTTAGGATAGAAAAGACGAAGGCTTGTTCACCAGGTTGGTCAGTAGTAAGAGAGGAGAGCCATTGGCGGTGGTGAACGTTGAAATCTCCTAAGATGGAGATTTCTGAGAAGGGAGAGATGGATAGAATTTATGCCGTGCTCGCTCCCGCCTCCGTCCCCCACCCTGGTTTCACACTGGATATTTCCTCTTTGCACTTATTTTCTGGTTCTTCAATTTTCACATGCTCATTATACAAGTACAATATGCACATATGATCAGCATTATTGCTTCATGTGGGAAATATATAAAAGCTTTTTCCGAATTGGCCTTTAAAGACGTTGCACCAGCGGCACTATGAAAATATGTCTGTCGCAGCTGCCGAGTTAAAGGTTCGTATTCCTAATTTTCTCAGCCTGATTTGCACTTTTGCCTCTTGCATTAGTATTATTTCTTTCTTTAACTGTATGTTTTGGTCTGATGTCCAATGATTAATGATTAATTACTTACACTTCCCAGCACTGACTTTCATCTTTCTTCTTTCACACACCTTGCACACATTAGTGAGCAATCTCTAATGCTTATCATCATTCTCTGCCAAATGGACTGCATCTACATACTGTACACACATGTTCAAATCATCCATTCTTCTCCAATATCGCTACTATGCTTGTTAATCCTGGAGTACACTCTGTTGACTCAACTTCCATATACTGTACATATTGAAAAGTCACTGTGACAGAAAATAGCCCTGCCACATAACATGCAATCACTCCTAAACTCACGTGATGAGGCCATAGCACGCCTATCGCCTGATCCATCAACTATTTCCGATTGGGGCAGAACAAAACCTTGTTTCTTTCTATGCTTTCAAAACCCAATTTCTCCATATATCTAGCTCTCACGAATTTACCCACGACTATCCCTTATACTTCAACATTGCACAAATCAACCCTTCATCTTCTCTCAGTATTCTTGGTGTATCTTTTTCTCTTGACTATTCATGGAAAATCATATTACCACTCTTGCTAAGTCAGCTTCCCAGATGTTAGATGTGCTCAACTGTCTCCATAGGTACTTCATCCCCGCACAGCTTCCTGCTCTGTATAAGGACGCAGTGCGCCTATGTATCGAGTATTGTTCACATGTGTGGGAAGGTTCCACCCATACCGCACTTCTCGAAAGGGTAGAATCAAAAGTATTTTGAATTATCATCTCACTTCCTCTTACTAATTCCGTACAATATCTCTCTACACGCCGCAGTGTTGCATATATCCCACTCTTATGCCGCTATTACAATAATCAGTGTTCTTTAGAGCTTTCTCAGTGTATAAACCATAAACTTATCTCTGTTACCTGTCCTATCTCTCCAGTTCAGCCACCCGATCCTCCCAGCCGGCGGCTCTTGTGGCACTTTGGCGCTGCCGACTGGGAGGCTCTTTGGCAGTACTTCTTTGATTTCCCATGGAATGACTTCTGCTTCCGTGGCCGAGGACCCTCGGAGAATGCTGAATGCATTACCGAGGTAATCCTCTCAGGCATGGAAGCGTACATTCCATTTTCTTTCTCTCAGTCTAATGCAAAAAAATCTTGGTTTACTCACACTTGTTCAGCTAATATCTCCATTTTTAAGTCTAGAGTTAATGCTTTTTTGCAGCATTAATTCTAATTTTTAAACTTATTTTATTCTATTTTATTGTATTATATTTAAGCTTGATATCCTCCACTGCATAATATGTTATCTGTGTTTAATATGTGTATATGTACAGTACAGTATACAGTGTATGTTTTTATTTTTTCCTAAGTTGCCATAGTCTCTCTCCAGTGCCTCCGGGTGTTTTGTGTGGATTGATCTTGATGGTGTTTCTGCACCCTGGTTGGAGACTTCGGCATCTCATATAATAATAATAATAATAATAATACTGCTCTCCGCAACAAGGAGGAACCATTCAAACGGTACTGACGCCTTAAACTCAAGAATCTCATTCTTCCTATGTTTCTGCCCAGAATCAAGCCATATCTGTTGTTGTTGTTGTTGTTGTTCCCTAAGCTGCCTGGCCGAACAGCCCCGAGTCCCTGAGGAAGGCCATGGCCACGATCAGCCTTTCCCACAGAGCTTTCATTGAGTGTAGATTGTGCTGTTGGCGTAAGTGGTTGTGTGAAATGCAGTCTTCTATGATGTGTTTAATGGTATGGGGTGCTGTGTTACATCCCGGGCAGGTGTCGACGACGGAGTAATCCAGTCTCTTCTGATAGCTCAGAAGAGCTGGATGGTGTCCGCATCTCAGCCTGGCCAGGTGGGCTGTGTCCTCGCGAGGAAGGGAGGATTCGGAAGGATGGATTTCGGGAGGTCGTGCTTGCAGCTGCGTGTTGTTTATGAGTGAGTGGATGGATCGGCGAGAGATATGAGTATGGATGTGCTTCTGGAAGTTGGTTTGGGGTGGGCAGGGAGGGAGAGAGGACAGTATTTGTGTGTGATACCGTGTGCTGGGTGTTGTTTTTATATTTCTTGGTGTCTGTGGGTGTGTTGCCATGTAGTATAGTGGGTGGTGTTGGTTTGTGGAATCTGCAGCTAGGAATTGAGTGCCTCTCATGTCCAGATGTTCTTTGACTTGGAGGATTTTGGTTTCTTGATGTAGGTGATCTGAAGGTGTAGTAACTGTACAACCTGTAATGATTTTTAGGGCTATGATTTGAATAGTCTGCAAGATTTTGTGATGTGTTTCAGCTAGGTTAGAAGCCCGGGCAGAGCATGTGTATTCTATCACTGATCTTATGCATTGTTTGTAAACTGTGGTGGTGGTTTCCTTGTTGTGTCCAATTTTTGTGTGGGCAAGTAATCTGAGGGTGTTAAGTCTAGGTGTCAGTTTATTTTGTATGTTTGTGATATGTTGTTTGAATGTCATTAGAATATCATATGTTACTCCTAGGATTTTGGGTGAGTGTGTGTGTTAGGGGTGTGTTGTTTATGGTGAGTTGTGGGGTGTATTTGTGTTTGGCTGTCCAGTTTGTGAGGAAGGTTGCGGTGGATTTGGCTGGGGCCAACATGAGTCTGTTTGTAATGCACCAGTCATGTAGAGTGTTGAGATAGTGTCGAAGGAGAAGTGTTGCTCTGTCTGGGTTTTGGTCTGTGCATGTGAGTGTTATGTCGTCTACACAGGAGGCTATGTTAATTTGGGGTGTGTGGGGTGTAGTTATATTTGTCGTCTCTGTCTCTTCTCTAACGTCTTCCCTTCATGCTGGAAGTTTGCTCTCATTCAACCTGTCCCAAAGAAGGGTGACCGCTCTCAACCCTCCAACTATCGTCCAATTGCTCTCATTTCTTGTATCTCTAAAGTTTTTTAAACTATTCTTGCTTCCAAATTTCTTAAGCATTTCTTTTCATAATCTGCTCTCAGATCGTATGTATGGCTTCCTCAAGGGCCGCTCTATTGGTGATCTTCTTTCATATCTTACTAACTCTTGGTCATCCTCCTTTCGAGACTTCGGTGAGTCGTTTTCTATATCGAAGGCCTTCGATAGAGTCTGGCACAAATCTTTAATCTCTAAACTACCCTCCTTCGGTTTCTATCCCTCCATCTGTGCCTTTGTCTTTAATTTCCTTTCCGGCCGTTCCATAGCTGTGGTTGTGGACACCTAACGCTCACTTCCTCATCCTATCAACTCCGGTGTTCCTCAGGGCTCAACCTATCTCATATTCTCTTTCTAATTTTCATAAATAATCTACTCAACTGTACCCCCAGTCCCATCCATTCATACGCAGACGACTCTACCTTACACTACTCAATTAGTTTTCCAGAACGCCCCAGCCAACAATCCCTAAAAAACAAATGTAATGAAGCCATACAACACTTATCTTCTGATTTAACTACTATTTCCAATTGGGGCAGAGAAAACCTTGTTACCTTTAATGCTTCCAAAACCCAATTTCTTCTTTTATCTACCCGTCCTGAACTTCCAGCGGACTATCCCTTATTCTTCAACAATACAAAAATCAATCTTTCATCTTCTCTCAATATTCTTGGTGTCTCTTTGTCTTCTGCTCTCACTTGGAAGGACCATATTACGAGTCTTGCTAAGGAAGCCTCCCAGAAGCTGGCTGTGCTCAACCGCCTTAAGGGGTTCTTTACCCCTTCACAGCTTCTTGCTCTGCATAGGAGCACAGTGTGTCCTTGTATTGATTATAGTTCACATGTGTGGGGAGGATCCTCTCACACAGCACTCCTAGACAAAGTAGAAAGGAAGGCCTTTCGTATAATTAATTGCCGCCCACTCACCAACTCTCTGCAGACTCTAGCTTTGGCGCAATGTTGCATCTCTTTCGCTGTTCTATCGCTATTACAATAATCAGTGCTCCTCAGAGGTCTCCCAGTGTATACCACCTCCTCTACGTAAGGTACGTGTTACCCGTCTTGCAACACAATCCCACCACTACTCTGAGCAACTCTCCAACCCAAGGGTGAAGCGTTACTCTCAGTTTTTCTTCAACAGTTGAGCTCTGTAACTCTCTCCCAGAATAAATCTTTCCCTCCGCCTATGACTTAAATTGCTTCAGACTCTGTGTGTCCTGGCATTTTGGCTCGAACGTCACTTGATTTTAGCCCTGTCACTCTTTCAACTATGGGGGAGGCACTCGCTACAGGCAGTTCTGCCTTTTGTCTCCCTCACTCACATAGACAAAAAAAATATATATATATATATAGCCTATATATATATACAGTAGGCTATAGAACAAAATACCCAAATCATGTTTTAATCAAAATATTGTATTTATTTACTATTAGGCCTATATTCTTTGGTCCATTTATCATGACCTGGTATTTTAATTTACCAATCTATGGTATGATATGTGGACCATATTCTAAGAACATTTAGGGGGCACACTCCTGTATTATTTAATGCAAGGGAAATGAGTAATTTTTATTGTTATTTGTTATGTTCAAACTCTACAGGCATAGGCTTACAACCGTTCAACCGTTCAACGCGGTAAAGTCAAAAGGTCCATATGGCCAGTGAGGCATAGGGATAGTTTGAGTGTTGCAAACAGATCGTTCTTGGCCTTTCCTTTGTAGACCTGTTGTACACTAACTGGTTGTCTTCTCATGGCCAGCTGCACCTCTGACCTCTCGAAGCTTCATTGTCACTCAGGTCAGGTCAGGTGAAGGTATTTAGGGATAAGCCTTTACAACGGTACCTCGTATCTACTTTTCGAAGAGTGTTGACAGTGGGAAAATGGGTGTTGGAGGAAGAGGAAGCTGTTGGAGTGGCTTTGTTGTGTGTGTTATAAGTCTGCATACGTCGTCGAGGTGTCCTCCGACTGGGTGGGAGCATACAAATTAAGAAACACGCTATTACGTACTACCACACCCACTAAATATATCCGTCTTGGCTGGGATCAAATTCCGGATCAAGCAGATTCACATGTGAACGTGCTATCCACTCAGTCGCCGTGGCTCTACTGTCTCGTTGTCTCTTCTCACAATCTCGTACACCTCTGTCTCTCAAAAGCTACCTACTGAGTTGTGTACTTACTATGTACTGCTCCCATAGTATATTTTGAATATAGGAATATTCATACAATGCTAATTTATTGGCATCAGCGAGGGTACTTTTATGGAGTGTGCGTCGATGGGTTTTGTGGTGATGCACTGAAACTAAGTAAAGTATAAATCTCCCTATCTATCTATTGCCACACACCATGATCCCCGAAGGGGTGGCCATAAATCCATCCCACTATTATATTCCCATAGACTCATCAGGATATAAAACCTGGAACATTATATTACCAGTCCAGTAGCAAGACCACTCCACCACATCTTCCCTTGTAAGCTTACATCAATGTATTTACTATGGCTATGTGTGTCCATGTAACTGTACTAGTCCTACAAGAACCTTCAATTAGCTAATAGACAACTCTTCAAATAATTTCAACGAGTTACTGTACAGCTATGCCATTTCCAACACAATTAGTACTGTATGGATTACGTTAAGATAGCTAAATGTATCATTGTTTTAGTAATCACTAGTTGAATTGCCACTGACTAAGATCTACTGGTTGAAATAGTTTTCTAGTTTAGCTACCATGGAACAGTTGTAGTAAACTCACACATGACGCTGAGGTTGACTGTGTTGCTGATACCCTTTCCCTCCTGGTTGTGAGCCAAGCAGGTGTAGACTCCGGCTCTCTCTCGCTGAACTCTCTGTAGCACCAGACTCTGGCCTGATATCAGTCGTCCTGCACTCCTGTTGCTTTCTAGGATTTCATCCTGACCAGGGAAAAATAACTTATCTGTAGTATATAACTTTTCTGCTATGTATAATTATACCTAGGTTAGGGTAAATTTATGATCAATAATACTGTTGTACCTATATCATTAAGGCGTTTATGGGGTCTATAGCTGGGAGATAAATACGAAGAGTCAACATAGAATATAACTTACTGAACAATGGACGCACACAAGGTTATATTTATAACAGCATAAAGAGTACATACACTACGAGTGCAACAATAAGCACGACACAAGATACAAGTACACAGATATATAAATGCAACATGTATGCCTCACAGAAAGTATCTTTATAAGGAATAGTAGTAGCCTATACCGGTTCTTTATAATTCCCAGTATAGAATGAGGACTGTGGTAGTTAACCTGGAAGTGTCACATTGCCGGGGGGGGGGGGGGGGGGGGGGGGGTCCAGCTGTGGTAGTCAGGTCCTGGGCAACCCAGGTAGCCTTGGGGTAGAAGTGGACGCCTCAAGAGTCCAAGTGTGTGTTCAGGTGTGCTTAGCCACCTCAGGTATCTTCCTTGGCGGGCTTCTCAGAGCTCGTAAAAATAGAACCACATGGGGTGAACGAGTCCACCATTTAGGAAAAAGGGGATGATGTATTGCTATCACTGTGATGGTGTAGTTAACCTAGGTATTAATCAGGAATTAAATGAGAGAGCAGTATGATGATCAGGTATGCCGTGGCGGCGTCCAATCCAGCTACTGACAAAGGGTTTGAGGCAAGGGGGAAACGGTACTAGGGCGATGCTAGTGTCTCGCTCTCTCTCTCTCTCGCGCACGACTTCTCATTGGTGTAGCTGCCAGGGGCATTATACTGATCCTCCTCTCCCCGTCGTATTGGTTGTAGGGCATCACTCTCCCTGCAGGGCCTGGCTAAATTGTCGGGGAACCTTCCCTCAACTCACAGAGTGTCTTGGGAGTCCTTCCTGCCACTTCCTGGTCAACTGTTTGAAGTAGTCGAAGTTAGGGTTCAGTAGGTCTTTCAGCTCCTTTAGTTATTCACAGTCGCCCAGGTCTTCCCTCTTAGGAATTCGCTTTCTTTCTGAAGTTTGTCAGGCCTCTGTGGTGTGTCTACCTTCCTTAAAAGATCCTTGGGTCCTTTATGCCTTTTTCTGGTGCGGGACAGATTAGCTGCTGCTTAAGGTGTAGGGCAGGGGAGGAAGAAGAGGTTTTAGTCCCATATCGGGCTTCCAAACCAGTGTATCTTAAGGGGTATTTCCAGGTCTAATATGGCTCTGGCCTGGATCGAGTGGCCTGTCAGGTCCTTTTGACTGGACCAAACGCAGACTGGGATGAATTGGTGGCATTTTCCCCTGATCCGGCAGGAGGTTGTTGTTGTTGTTGCTGTTCCCCAGGCTGTCTGGCCGAACAGCCCCAAGGTCCCCAGCAAGGCCAAGGCCATAAACGAGTGCCCCCGCAAAACCCTCCCTGCTTACCACTAATAAAGCCCGGGTGACCGAAGCCACTCCAAGGCAGGGAGCTAAGGAGGGTGCGGAAATGCCCGGGAAACCAAAGCCCCACCCAAGGCCTTGTGCCCCTCAGCAATTATAAAGGGAAACTTGAGGGGCAAAGGAAAATTGTGACGCTTTGACTCCCAATCTCCCAACCTCTAGGGTGGCATTAGGGAGGTCAATCCACGGAATAGATGCCGTCACTTGAGATCTAGAAAATATATAAGTAAAAGAAACAGTCAGAGTAAGCTATGGGTATGGCAGAGATCGCTCAGCTCTCACTCTGATAGACCAGCCCATCACTACATGACTAGAACCCAATCCTCTCAGCATAAGCTAGGAAAGGCCCTAGAAAAACACCTTTGGCATGGGGATAGCTCCCCTATTTCAACTCTTTTCGGGGTTAGGCACCCGCCCGGCAGGTGGTCGGGGGGGGGGGGGAGCCCCCTCCCCCCGATGGCCATGGCCCTCTCGCTCCTGTCCTGCTGAGGTCAGTGATTGGCCTGTGGTAGGTGAGCAGGAACCTGGACAGAGCTGGTGAGGTGGGGGATCTAGCCGCATTGACATGAGGGTCACCTGGTCTACCTCCCTCAAGTATTTGGCAATTGCCTGGTGTAATCGCAGACCTGAGTGGTGGGCCTCGCTCCTGGCTTAATGAACACCGGGGGCGGGCGGGGGGGGAGGGGGGGGGGGTGATACTGTTGGGCGCGTCGAGGGTGTTGATGGGTTCTGCTGGCCCTCCTGCTGAGCTTGCCCCACAAATACTCATTTCAATGTTTTGAGTCACAGATTCACAGAGCTCAATGAATATCGTTAGTTAAAGTTAAATCTGGAACAAGTTGCTTGACTACTGAATGTTCTCTGTGTCGGTGTGTTCTGATTATATCGTATACCACACTCATGCACTCGTATTCGTCAATAGGTGGGAAGGCAGTTTTCTATACCATGTCGAGCAAAGACTAAACAATAGAAAGTGTTAATTTGTCAAAGAGATTTGAATATCGTCAAGTTTCTTGATGCTAGCACGTAACTATTAATTATTTTGTAAAAACTATTGTCTTATGATAGAATACATATTAAATTGCGCATTATTTGAGGAGTTTATTTGTTCTACGGCGTAAATATAGTCTATTCATTATGACAAGCCAAGACATAAACCCCAACTTATGGATGGTTAGAGCAAATGAGCTGTGCATTTCTATACCTACAATATTATATTGTTTGACTCTTCCCGAATTTTGAAAATAACAGCTCAATTGCTCAAGTCCTTATTGAGTTATGAGAGGGATGGGTTGGAATTTTTAACCAGTCAGTTAATGTACTATATAGAGGCAAACTCTACCCGTAGTGTCAAGACAATGGCATCATTTTGGCATTATTCTGAATAACAATATACATTTTTACTCTAGACGATTTATCTCTAGAAATCAGAGAGCCACCAACTATCTGAATTATTTGTTAGACTCCCGTGTATCCTTCCTAAGCTTAACGTTCATTGTAAGAGGCACGCTCGAAATGATTATAGAGTTCTTGTTTTATAACTGCCGGAAAAAATAAACATATATCAAGTGCAGAGGCTATGCATAGGTTAGTTAACTATCTGTACGACTATGGTATCTGGTGGCTATGAGTACCACTGACCACTCAAACAAATTGACACAATGAAATAGTTCCAACTGTCCCAGTGCTATACTTCTATCGATGCAATATTAACTTTTAAGTAAAGCAAAGACAAATTATATATATAATGTGACAGAGCAACCAGTCTGGAGTTCTAAGCTGCCCAGCTAGCAAGATACTCTACACCCTCTACACTCGCCCCTGATTCAACCATCCCCCCCCCCCCCCCTCCCCCTCTGGACCTAGGAAATCGTTCGATGGTTTCTGCCCGTGTGGATGGGGGGGAAGAGCTGTTCTGGTTGGTGCTCGCAAGCTTGGACCTAAAGCCGGCATGAATCTGGAAGTCTAATGCCCCTTTCCCACTTATGCGATTTCATACGATTTTCGTCGCCGAGGACGTAGTCTTGTCAATTCGCAACGAATTTCTGCGACGTCAACGATTTTGACCGTTAAAAACCGTTGACAAGTTTACACTCGGCGACATCGCCGATGGTAAAGACGTAATCAGCGACATTATGCCAAGTCATCGGCAAATTGAGTGATGGTTCGGCGAATACCTCGGCGAGATTATTTAGTTTCATCCCTAGACCTCCATCAAGCATATAAAGCACCCCCCAACACCCTCCTTCATGATCAATTTGTACATTTTTCGATAGAAAAATATCCTGGCCAAAGGCCGGTTCCTCAAAAAGTACAGGCTCGCTATCGCTAGCCAGGAAAAACTCGACGCCTAAATGACACGAAAGTCATAATATTGACAACGAAATGGGGTGAAATGTCTTAAAATCGCCAAACTAATGGGCCGAACGTCATAAAATATGAAAACTAATGGGGTTAACCATGAGGAAGAAAGGGGACCAGAAAAACGACTCATCTCCCCTTAATTCGGAGATTGGCAATGTTCGGCTTCGCCTGAGACATTTTTCTATCAAATAATGTACAAATTTAGCTTGCTCTCAAAACAAAAAATATATATGAAATATATTGAAACCTGGATGGGGGTAAACGTCTTAAAACAATAGGCTGAATGGGGCCGAACCGATAAAAGGCAAAGAGAGAGGGAGAGAAAGAGAAAAAAAACATAAACGAGGAGAGAGGGAGAGAAAGAGGAAACAAAAACAGCGAGGTGGGCTCAATGTTTGCGTTACGGCTTAGCTGAGCCCACCTCGCCTTTTTTTTTCTCTTTCTCTCCCTCTCTCCTCGTTTTTTTCTTTTTTCTCTTTCTCTCCCTCTCTCTTTGCCTTGTATCCGTTCGGCCCCGTTCAGCCTACTGTTTTAAGACGTTTACCCCCATCCAGGTTTCAATATTTTCCTGGTGAGCGGTAGCGAGCCAACGTATATAAAAAAAATGTTGAGAGAAAGCTAAATTTGTACATTTTTCGATAGAAAAATTTCTCCCGCAAAGCCAGATTTCTCCATATAATGCTGGTTCGCTATCGCTTGCCAGGAAGATATCGATACTTGGATGGGGATAAACGTCTTAAAACAGTTGGCTGAATGAGGCTGAATGGATACAAACCAGAGAAAGAGAGAAAATGAGAGAAAGATAACAAAAAAAAACAGGTGAACCCCCCAAGAGAGGTGCATAGAAAAAAGGGTTGACAGGTTCACAATAGGCCTAATCAAAAAAATGTACCCACGTCGCCGAAGGTGCTCTTTGGCATCGTCGATGTTCTCGGAACATCTGAGAGCATCGGCGAGCAAAGCATCAGTGAGTATCCATGCAGCGTTGCAAAGTTTTTTTTGTGCGAAACCCTCCGCGATGTCTCGCCGATGTCGCAGATGATCGCAGAAGCCCTCGCAGATCCCTCGGCGATGCTAGACGATGCTTGCTTGCGAGGGCAACGAACCCTCGTGAGTCCTCGTCCAAAATTTTGAACAGTCCGAACATTTGCGACGACCCGCGAGGGCCCTTGCGAGGCCTTGAGAGACCTTGCTAGTCAAAAGATTTTTCATGATAGGGTTTAAGACATGTCACGAAGGTGCCAATTTATTGGTGTCGGCAATGAAAATCGTGAGAAGTCGCATCAGTGGGAATGGGGCATGACTGGTAGCCGCACATCTGAATTGGAGCCCCCTACCCCCCTTTCATCATATCACGATAATGGGGCTTGGTAATTCGCTATAGAGCAGATAGAATGTATATTCAGGGGTAGACTGGCGTTTAGAAAATAGTAGTGATCCTGACTCGGCCAATAGCGTGAGTGTGCAGAGGCGACGGAAGGGAGAATTCAGGCATGGCAGTAAACAGATAAAATATAAGATTTTAATTTTAATATTAACTGAGGTGGTAATGGTGATCTACTGTATTTACGTGAAATTACTTAAATTCACTTTGAATAGGAACTCGAGATACCGTAGTTAGCATTTGTGGTGTGGTCATGCAATTAAATGGTGACATTATACCTACCATCTATATCGTTAAGGTATGTTTCCCAACCACTTTGTTTGCTAAATTGTATTATGTTCTGCGAATCAAGAAAGGTTAATGGTGCTACCATCTATTTCGTTAAGGTTTATTTTCCTACCTCCTTGCTTGTTAAATTGTATTTGTTCTGTGAATCTAGAAAGGGTAATGGTGTGGTGTAACGATTGAGGGGTTTAGTGGTGAATTTAGTAATGAAAAGTGAAGCAATTCTTGTTTATTCATCATCGATTTGCCATGCACATTTTATTTTGATATTTAAGTTACTTGCAATGCGTCCTTGTTATAATTTATATTAATATTAGTGATACTTGATTAAGCAATGAAATACTTGAATATTTGATAAACTAGCGAGCACTGAACGATCTAGCAATCTAAAACGTTCTGGATCTCCATATATATTTATCTGTTTATTTTGCCTTTATTTTGCATATACGTTTTTGCTTTGCCATTTGGTTGTATATACATTAAATTGTTGTTGAATTGGTAACTTTAATATCTTCCTTTTCACAATAGTATTTATAAAGGATAGTAATATATAATAAGATAATGATCATAAATATGGATAATACATAAAACATTATCCAAGTAAATAAGAAATAATGAAAATACTTGATAGGAATGATACTTTATAATAATTACTCACAAGTAATCAATAATAATCATTAGTAATGATATACTAATAATCAAACCAAATATGATATTCAAGTGCTTCCGCAAATTACAATTTATCTAGCTAAGCTTCCTTTATGACCAGTATATAATTCTTGATATGTCTGATTTATTCAAAGTGAAAGAAAAGCGATCAACCGCAGACAGCCTAATTTCTACCAGAGACTTGAGAAACATAAACATCACAGTTACAACTCTGGCCAAGCGAGCCAACTGATTCGTGGCCGCCAATGCCGCAACCATATATACAGTATATATATATATATACATATATATACTGTATATACTGTATATATATATATATATATATATATATATATATATATATATATATATATATATACAGTATTTTTTTGTTGTGCCTCCCATTTCTGTATATAATAATAAATAAAATATATAAAGTATTATGGTTGCAGGGTACAGCAAAATTATACAAAATTGCACAAAATTATACAAAAGCATCATAACAATTAAAAAAACAAAAATTATCATATGCAAGTTAACTTCCCATCCACAGCAGCGTAATGAGGAAATCGGACCCAAAGTTATTGTCTCCTCTGATATTATATATATCTATCTGATATGATCCTGTTGCCGATGAGGACACTTTTGACCAAAGAGGTACTTTATTTGTGCTTGATGATATTATTCATAGAGGCTGTAAAGAACAAAACTGTTGTTGATGCTTTTACCCGCGGCCGTCAGTATAATATCTCTAGTGTATTTATTACCCAAAATCTGTATATGGGAGGGAAACATGCTCGAAACATCAGCGTAAACTGTTCAAATATGCTTGTATTAAGACAACGGGATTTATCTCAAATCCAGTGCCTAGGAAGGCAAATCTTTGGTAGGGACAAAGCTACCCAATTCGTGGATATATAATTATATATATATATATATAAGTATGCCATGTATTCCCGTCCTTTCTGGCACCTTCTAGTCGATTTAGGTATAAACACCCCTGAAGCTCTGCAGTTTCGGTCAAATATAGTCGGGGAGCCCCCGTGTGAACATGTATTTTAATGGTGAAGTCGAAGCACAGACTTTTAAAAGCTCTCTACCACCAACACAATCAGCCACATGGCTTAAGCTCTCAGAGCAAACTATGGGAGAAGGCAAAACCAACCAATCCCAGTATAACCCATTAGGATATAATCAGCTTTTTAAAAGGTGATAAAAACATATATCTTACAATCACTTCAACCCGAGATTCCCCGGCAAAAGGTACTAGCCCCCATACCCAAAGTTATCATGGCTGCTGATTTGGCTATTGTACGACATTTGAAGAAAAAAAAATACAATATAAGCTATTTGTTAGTATGCATAGATGTATTTTTTCAGAAATATGGAAGTTACCCCCTGTCAACGACATGACGTGGAAACAATGATAATAGCCATTTTAAACAATGTAGAAAATAAAGATTCCATTAGGGTAAGAAGACTAAACACTGATTTAGGCACAACATTTTGTAACCAGAAAGTAGAAAACAAATATATATATATATATATATATATACCTGAATATGCTTTTCCGGGGTAATAAGCTATATAGTTTCCATTCTAGTGCAACTAAAGCAGCCCTGGCAGAGCGAGCCATTCACACTCTAAAATCCCGCATCTACAGGTTCATCACATTTCAAAACTCTGCTAGATGCATTGACGATCTCGAAGATATGGTTGATGCCTACAATCACTCCCCGCACACTGGATTAAAACACAAGCAAACCCCGGCCAATATTCATAAGCTAACAAAATCATCTGTCATCACACATAAGTTCCACACAATGTATAAGAAAAACAAAACAAATAAAATAAAATAAACAAGTCTCCCATCATTCACCAACTAGCAGTTGGAGAGATAGTTCGCCTTGTTGGTAGTGCCTGCTCTTCTATCTTCCATAAGGGATACACCCAGCAAAATACCCACGAGCTGTTCCGTATAAAATCAATCAAAAACAAGAGTCACCCAAGAACCTACCTCCTGGAAGATTTGTCTGGCGAGCCCATTTAGGGAGTATTCTATTCCCCGAGTTCATTGTGATCCCGAAAGATCAAACGAAAAAAAGCAGTATTGTGCATCGTGGGTGGGCTATCCTCCTCTATTAATATTTAGTTTAAGTCAGTAAGATCATAGAAAATGTTTAGTAAGATTCCTCTCCATGTTGTACATAATCAGTTTGTATTGCTCCTCAAAAAAATAATACCTAAAGACAGAATGCATTTTGTTAGCCAACTAGGCCGGGAGCATTTGAATTGCATATCTGAAATATTTTCCAACTTTTTATAGAAACACCTTACTCTGAATAAAAGAATAATTAAAAGATTATGTCATTATCAAGAAGATATATGTGCTATAGCTAGAAAGGAGACTCCGCTTCACAAGAAAAGACTTCTATTAACCTCACAGCGGGGTCATAATATATCAGCTGCCATCCCACCTCTTGCCTCTACCTTATGCCCCTTTCCCACTGGTGAGACAAGTCACGATTTTCGTCGGCGATGACTTAGTTTTGTCAAATTCGCAAGAATACGTGCGACGTTCACGATTTTGACCGTTACAAACAGATGACAAATTATGAGCGATGTATTGCCGATGACCTCTGCGAGGCATGTCACATTTTCAAAAATATCTTGCGAAATCATGCGAGGATGAAAGAAAACACGCCGTATGTTCTGCGACGTCTTCGGCAATTCAAGCGATGGTTCGGCGTATTGAAACCTTGATGGGGGTAATCGTCTTAAACCCCCAGAGTGCTAGGTCCGTATATATACGGACGAGGGTCTTGTCACGCCCAATGCCAGGTCCGTATATATACGGACTCGCCGAAAAAAAATCGTAGCAGCGAAACGACTGCACCTATGGCTTTCATATTTCTACCACATGTACCTTACCCTTCTGGCTTCTTGCCACCACCAACACAACTCCCTCCCCCCACCCACTCGCTGACTAGGTCGCCTCACAAAGAAAAAAAAAGGAAAATATGTGGCGGCGAAACGACTGAACCAATCGGTTCCATATTTGTGTGACAAGTCCCCTACCCTTCTGTCGTCCCCCCACCACACCCCCACCTCCCTCCCACCACCCACTTCCAGCGTATCCGTACGAAGAAAAGGAAAAAAAGGAAAATCCGTGGTGGCGAAACTAACTCACCAATCGGCTTCATATTTGTAACACGAGTCAATTACCCTTCTACCTTCCCCCCACCATCCCCCAAATATGAACACTAATGGGGTTAACCATGAGAAAGAAAGGGGACCAGAAAAACGACCCAAAAACAAAAATATACAGTATATATGTTGGCTCGCTACCGCTCACCAGGAGAATATTGAAACCTGGATGGGGGTAAACGTCTTAAAACAGTAGGCTGAACGGGGCCGAACGTATTATAGGCAAAGAGAGAGGGAGAGAAAGAACAAAAAAACGAGGAAGGAGAGAAAGAGAAAACAATTAGGGCTCAATTAGGCTAAGCCGTACGTAAACATTGAGCCCACCTCGCTGTTTCTCTTTCTCTTCCTCCTCGTTTTTTTTTCTTTCTCTCCCACCTCGCCGAAGGTGCTCTTTGGCATCGTCGATGTTCTCGGAACATCTGAGAGCATCGGTGAGCATCCATGCAGCGTTGCAAAGTTTTTTTTTATGCGAAACCCTCCGCGATGTCTCGCCGATGTCGCAGATGATCCCAGATACCCTCGCAGATCCATTCGGCGATGCTCGACGATGCAAGGCTTGCGAGGGTAACCAATCCTCGTGAGTCCTCGTCCAAAATTTTGAACTGTGCGAACATTTGCGAAGGCCCTTGCGAGGCCTTGAGAGTCAAAGGATTGTTCATGAGAGGTGTTGAGACATGTCACGAATGTGCCACTTTATTGGTGTCGGCGACGAAAATCGTGACTTGTCTCACCAGTGGGAAAGGGGCATTAGTCTCCAAACTATTCTCATAATGCTTAGATAATATATATTACCCTAGTCCACCATTGAATGCATTATATATACCTCTAAGTGGGATAACATCTCTGGTCATGACAAGGCGTCCACATCAGGAACCTGTTTCAATCTGCCAGGTGTAAAAAAGAGGGCATAACGCCCCTACCTACCTCTGCCGCTCAAGCCCACTTTTCAATATTTTCCAGCAAGAAGTACCTCAACACCTAGCACAACCATCTTGGGGCATGGTGCAACAGCTGATACTGCTACATGGTTCAACCTACCAACTCCCTCTAGAAAAAATAGAACTCTTGCGAGTAAGAAAAGACTAACACGTTCTAGCTTGCCAAGACCGGGATCACCATCCTACCTCCCGTACAACTCGGGCTCACAAGTAATACAGTAGACATGGGTGTAAGGTACTTATAAGATTACCTGGGCTGGACAAAACTTATTTCCAAAGATAATAACAGGAGCATTTTTTACCCTTGGCAATGACGAATGAGGCCCAGAGGAAGGGAAACAGTGATGATTTGCGAGACAATAAAAAGGTATTTAAAAGAGGTTTTGGGACAACCGCGGCCATTTTGAAACAATCGTATTGTTTACTGTTGTTTACATGAATGTCTGTAGGAAATGATTGAACAAGTATGTGCATAAAAATAAATAAATATATTTTAAATATATTGTCCATAACAATTGCATGTGTGTGTGTGTGTGTGTGTGTGTGTGTGAGACTGTCCATGCAGCACCTGGTATTTTACTGTTGATATCGTTGTTGTTTGTTGTTCTCCCGCACCTGTTTTTTGTTTACCTGGCCCGAACTCCCACCCCCCTAAAGTCCCCGCCCCCTCTGGCACGGCCCTAATGTCCCGCCCCCTCCGGCACACCTGATTTTGTCCCCCTGCCTTCACTATGGAAATATTTAATATAGCCGAAAGTAATGAGATTGTTATCAGATATGCCTGGATGATGCACTTGAAACACATTGTATACTTTGAATTATTCTTTAACTCTCTTCATATACCATTATGCATGCTTTAATTGTATTCTGTTTATTACTGAAAGTTTTTCCAATTTTCAAAAGGGTATGTGGATCTAGAAAGGATACAAATTATGTGATAGATAATTTTGACCCATCTTATTGCTAGAGCTACTGGGTAAGGTGGGGTAAGATGCTTCCCTGGGGGGAAAGGTCCCCCCTAGGGCTTGTCCTTCCGTCTTTCTTTCCTCAGCATATCACGAGATTAGGTAGTCAGCGCCATCACTCTACACTTGTAGGAACTGCTGGTGTACGCAAAAAAAAAAAAAAACTGTGCTGGCTGCAGGAGGACTTTTTTGTCTTTGTTCATTTTTGTTTTAAGTTTTCAGTTATTTCAGTGTTTCTTGGTTAAATAGTAATTACTGTAAAGTTAGCTTCATTGTTGTAGGTAGTTGCTATAGGAAGTCTTGATTATATAGCATTCAAATCTAGCTCTCTTATTTGCATGTTGGAAGGATCATTATAATTTTGAGCATGATAATGGTTTACAGGGTAAAAGGCCTCCCCTCCCTGTGGTGTAAGAATCCCAAGGGTGAGCCTTTTACCCCAATGGGAGTTATTTATGAAAAGTGTCATAATTTTAATTTTCTTTTTCTTTAACCCCTTTAGTACCAGCGACGTCTTTTTAATTTTATTCGGGCTACTACTAATCAATGTTGTTCAGTTTAGGAATCATTTCTAGCAACTATAAGGCTTTGCACTGTCTCAATCAACCCGTTTACCTACCACAGACCATTCCTAAGCTGCATACACTCGTCTGAATATAACTAGACCAACATATTACATACGTCGCTGGTACATAAAGGGTTAAAACAATTCATAGTGATTGCTATTATAATAACATGTTAGAAAGCAAAACAAAAGTATAGTTCCACATTTTGTTCATAAATGTAATTGTTTTATTCATGAAAAGAGGCATGTTTTTCTCGTTTAATATTGTAAGCTGTAGTGGGGTAAAAGGCCTACCCAGTGGGCGCCCATATATGGGGTAATACGCCCCTTATATAATATATATATATTTTTGTTTAGATTGATATATTCATAAAGTAAAAAAGATTATTCGTAAATATATCATACACTGTAAATGTGTCTTATTCAAAGCTTTCGGTACATCTCTTTTTCAAAGCTCTACTGCAGAAAATGTGTCTACTAGACACATTCTGTCTTAAAGGGCCATCTTACCCCACCTTACCTAAGCTGTATAACATCGTTTAGCAACAATAATATGGATAATACGGCATGTTACAGAAAACGATAATGACAACAAAACTTAGAGACCGTTCTAAATATTGCCGTGAAAAATGTGCACTGTAAATAATTAAGTGTATACCAAAATATAAGATCAATTCCTATATTGGCAGCAACTGGTTTTCCTATTCTTGTATAATGTGGGTTTATTACTATAAATATATTTCTATATGGGTATACTATCAACTCTGCAGAGTGGTATCGCTCCTTCTCCCCGTATACTGTGCACCACCAGCCAATTTGTCCTTTATCGTTGTTGTCTGTTCGGAAACTCCTCGTTCGATGGAGTTTCACCAAATATGTCAGGTATATTCACATGGTCAATGCAAAGGTCAGTCAAAAATATATTTATAATTTTTACTTAAAGGATAAGTCAAAAGGTCAAGGTATATTTTAGCTTTTACGCTAATGTCTTCATTTTCATTACACAAGTTTGTTTATATTGACCAAATTTTAGATAAATATTTAAAATAGTAAGGTCAATGGTCAAAATGAGTTTATTTATATTATTACTTAGACTAGCTGTTGGATTCTCACTAGGCTTAACATGTATATTCGGAATACTTAAGCCAAGGTCAAGGTCACAGGTAAAGGTCAAATATAAGGTCAAAATGCTAGTATCTTTACTATTAATCAAACTTCACAACATTTGCTGAGATAGTTTCACTCTAAATGAAAATTAAAGTTTATTTTTCATAAAGGCCAAGATAAAGGTCAAAGTCAACTATTTCTATAAGTTAACATCTCTTAAATTAACTGACGAGTTTTAGTAAAAATCAGAACGCCCAGTTAATTTTCCAGGAAAACGTCAATGCAAGCACAACAATTAAACTTACATAAAGGCCAAGGCCACAGATCAAGGTCAACTTATATGATTAAATAGATTACTTAAATTTCGACAAAATTGCTGTGTTAGTTGATTTTTACTTAAATAACCTAGTTATCAAATTTGATTTAACAATTATAGTTAAGGTCAAAGGTCAAGACAAAAGTGTTAATCGTTTCCCCTAAACTTCTCCTAGACTGGTTAATGGATTGTCACCAAATTTTGCAGCTAAATTTGATTAGTCAATGCAAAGATCATCCAAATAATTTGTTTTAGTTACTCAAAGGTCAAGGTCTCGGACGAGGGTCACTATATCTTATTTTCAACATTTTATTCATATTACACCATATTCATAATCTTAGTAAATGATAACATTGGCGGTATGCTGACCAAATGGTATGTATAATTATATTACAATTGTTAAGGTCAAAGGTTAAAATATGATTTTTACGTATTTCTTAGCTTGCTGATAGATTCTCACTACATTATACTTATCATGTACCAGCATGTTTGGAATACCGAGACAAAGATTATGACAACAATAAACAAAACAACAGTATATCAAAACAACAATAAACAAAACAACAGTATATCAAAACAACAGTATATCAAAACAACAATAAACAAAAAAACAGTATATCAAAACAACAATAAACAAAACAACAGTATATCAAAACAACAATAAACAAAACAACAGTATATCAAAACAACAATAAACAAAACAACAGTATATCAAAACAACAATAAACAAAACAACAGTATATCAAAACAACAATAAACAAAACAACAGTATATCAAAACAATAATAAACAAAACAACAGTATATCAAAACAACAGTATATCAAAATATAATAAATCAATTCCACTGAATGGTCAAGTCAAATGTAGGGTCAACATAATTCATAGATGCATATTACAAGATAATGAAAACAATAATTGTTCAGATAAATATTGTTAAGTCCAAAATAAGGGTCAAAGGTCAAGGTTAAGTATTCTTTTAGATATGTCCTATATATATTGGTTTACTTTCACCACCTTAGGCACACATATTTAATTTGCAATGCAACGGTCAAACACGCAACAAATGTGATCCTACATAAAGGTCAGTGTCACAGGTCAAGGTGAAGGGTAAATATGTACATGTATACATTGATATTAAACAACAAGGGGAGGTGTGGTGGAGTGGTTATGCCACTAGACTGATAATCCAATGGTCCCTGGTTCGGACCCTTGTGTATCAATGGGAAGATATTATTGGGATATAATTTGTGCTGTACCTAGTACAAAGCCCACTGAAACTCTATAAAAATACCCAAATTTGTCCCTAATTAAATAGCACTGTATGAATATTCTCATATTAAAAATATTCTACTGGGGGGGGGGGGGGGGGGAATAGCTAGTGAGGTCATTGCTCAATGGGAGGCGTTCTGAGAGTAAGGGTCCGAGTCTCGGGGATGAGACAGGTAAGCACTGGGACAAGGCAGCTCCTGAGATGGGGCTGCTTCGAGCCATGGGTGGGCAACTGGATCCGTGCATCTTGCGAAGGCAAGATAGCTGGGGCTGGTTGCATCTCAAAGTGTTTCACATTTCTGGCTCCCTAGACTGGAACGAGAACTCACAGGCTTCACCGTTGAATGTACGGTTGAATGTACAGGCTCTCAGCCTATTCCCAAGAGGGAGTAGTTGGAATATATAAGAAACAAAATCATGGTGTTAGTTGTCTTTTACATTAAAACCATTGGATGGTTATCATAAAAAATACTCTTGTAGTTAACCCTTTCAGGTTCCTAACATACTGCTTAATATTTATATATAATATTCTCCTAATCTCATAACTTAGCTCTCCAAAAATATTTGTCTGCTAATAAGCTCGATCAAAGACAAGTGCAGGGGTTGAAAACCTAAATTAAAGGTGTCTATTCTCCCCTGATAATCACAAAGGCTTTTAAGTATCATAGGGAGACGTAGGTGCATCTTCCCGTACACAAAAGGGTTAAAATCAGAGGTAAAATTCAGAATTTTAATAATATTCCCTTAATATGACGCATAGATTCTCTTTGACCCTACCTGCTATTTTTTAAATGTCTAATCAAGCAACAGAGGAAAATAAAAGATGGACAAAAATGACTGATATTGTTTTTCATTACATGAACCATATAATAGCAATAATTTATAGACATATTTTCAGGGTAACAAGCCTAGTTCAAAGGTGAATATACAGTATATAAAATATATAATACTAATGACTATTATGTATATAATAATCATTATTATTATATATCGTATATATATACACTATATATTATTATATAATAGTCATTATTATTATATATCTTATACTGTATATATTCGCCTTTGACCTTGGTTTGTGACCCTGAAAATATTTCTATAAATAATAGCTATTATATGATTCATGTATTGAACAACAATATCAGTCATTTTGTTTCCATCTTTACTATATGGAGTTGGATTCTTGATAAACAAACGACTAGCTGGTAATGTTGAAGATTTTTTTAGTATCAATGAGAGAGTTGCAGCACTATTTATTTAACTCAATAAACGATATAAAGTCAAAGTAATCCAAGTATATGTACCAACGGCAACACACGATAATGAAGAAATTGAAAAGTTTTAGGAATAATGTAGAAGACGCTATGAACGACATAACACTCAATTCACATTTGTGATCGGAGATCTTAATGCTAAAAAAGACCAGACAAAAGTAGGTGAATCAATTATAGGTAACTTTGAAATATGTAACCGAAATGACCTAGGCCAGGTTATAAAGGCGAATCCAGATCACTCTAGAGAAATGAAGCGAAGCATGGGATGGAGTTTATTTGGACATTTGGTAACCAGAGCTCCATTATGAAAAGCAAACTACCCCTTTCATTAAAAATTAAAGTATACAACCAATGTGTCCTCCCTGTACTAATTTGTGGATCAGAACTTGGAGTACAACTAAGTGTCTAGAACGTAAACTTAGGAGTGCCCAAAGAGGAATGGAGAGGATAATGTTAGACATAACCTGGAGAGAAGAAGAGAGCCTCTTGGATAATAGAGCAATCAAAGGTAGAAGATAATAATTATCAGTACCATAAAAAAGAGGAAATGGTCTTGGGCAGGTCATATACTGTATATACAGTAGAAAAGACGATAACAGATAGACAACTAGAGCACAACAGAATGGGAACCTAGGGATGGAGCTAGAGGAAGGGGTAGACAGAGAACTAGATTGAGGGATGAGATTCGAAAGTTTGCTGGGGTGGGATGGAACAGACTAACATCTGTCCGGTTGGAGTGGAAACGTTTGGGAGAGACCTTTGGCATGCAGTGGACTAACTCAGGCTGACGATAATATATATATATTAAAATACCCCGGAAAAGGAGATACCCCCAAACAGAAGAGACCGAAGGAGTAGAAGAAGAAGGAAGACCAAGCAAGAGAAAGGAACAAGAAGAACCGAAGAAGGAAAGGACAAAGACGGAGACACCATCATCCACCACAACATCACTGGGATCTGCAGCAGTACCGAAGCTCAGGAATAGACGAATCGCTATGCTGAAGAAGGACACCCAGAAGAAAGAATATCCACCCACGCCGGGCAAGACGATTCGCCCCACAACATCCCCGAGAAAGATAATAGTGTTCCGTCAACCCTTTTGAAGAGAACCTAAGACACAATATATAGCCGCATTTTCCTTTACCATCATTATCTCCGATAGACTGGAAATTTCACACCCAAATGCCCTGAGGGGTGTCCAATATCAAGCCAACTCAACCCTGCTCTTCCACAGGGTCGAAACTCAACCCAATTCAGACTTTCGGAACTTGATAACAGTTTTAAGACTTTTGTATATATCCATATATAAATAATCTATTTGGATGTCATAATTATAAATGTACCTAGCTATATCCTCAGAATGTCCAAAAGAAGCGTCATAATCCTATAGAAGGCTGATAACCTACCGGAGTTATTTTATATAATACCCCAAAGTAAGCGATTATATTATAGGAATAGTCATCACAATTTTTTGCAAATTCAACTAGATCAAAATAATATCGAAATGATGGATCAAATATTGATCTTGATATGTAAAGCCTGTTGTTTATACACATTGGAACACATGGCCGCAGCCGCGGTGCCTCTCCATTCGCGCCTAATCACGATTATATTTCGTTGTATTCTTACTTAAATGTATATCATTGGGGTTGATTAGGCTACACAATACAATATTACTAAGTAACAGTACACGCATATATATAAATATCATAACATTTGTGAAATATAGGTTCGACCGCGCAAAGCACCACGGCTGCGTGAGGGTGAGGGCCAGTAGGAACGTAGAGATATCGAGGGGGGGGGGGGCATCTAGCCTCGTGACCTTGACCTTGTCGTCTTCCCAAGAGTCAAGTTCAGAAAATCAGTGTTCGTCACGGTAATTAACTCCCCCAGACATATATGACGCGATCGCGTCATATGGACTAGTGAACCAAAAACTCATATGACGCGATCGCATCATATGGACTTATCTCTATACCTCTCCAATAAGTTTATGACGCGATTTTGCGTCATATGAGCTCAGTAAGTCCGATAAGTTACCATACGATAAAACCGTTGGTGGCAACCTCAGCCTCCTCCGATAATTCTAACGTCCGCAGGGTTGTTGTGAGTGTAGTGCGAGGCAGTGGCAATGATCCTAGGGCTCCCGCCTCCTCGGACTTATTGTAACATAATATGTCGGAGGGAGTTAATCTGTCACTCCTCAGAATTATTGAAATTTCTATGTATGCGATTATTTCTTGCTCTACTATTAAACAAATAAATATGTTGTATAATTTCACCTAATATATAATGTCACAACACATCTTAAATTGTATATATTCAAATTTATTGCCGATATGTTCTGTTGTCGATTATTCCAGTCCCTGACATACCTCATGATATTTGGTAGATTACGCTATTTCGCTTTTATTTTGTCTTTATTTGCTTTGTAGTAATTATTCTGCAATGCATATTTACTTTCAATCTTAAAAATAGTCAGGAAAGGTTGTCCATCTAATGTATATATTTAAAAGTCTGGATCGCCCCTTGTTCATTTTGTGCCACCCCACTATAATGAGAGTGGTTTATCAGACTTTGGGGTAACAGAAAACGCAGCTTATGTTTTCCTTTGTCCTACTCTCTATAATCTATGTACCATGTATAGTGAATAAGGATATGTGTCATGTATGATTAATAATAAGATGTATTATAAATATTAAGAATATAATCAACCAGTATGAAATGAATATGTTATGATGTTTTGTTAAAACCTGATTATGCAATATTAATATGAAGTAACACCTCTTAAAGATCTTTGGGACATCGTTTCCTACACACATATATATATATGACTTCTTTTTATATGCATCTCAGATAGTACCAAAGTAGACACACGCTGAGTGGCGCTGGTGTTCCCCAACACGCACCGGAAGCGGGCGGCTCGCTAGCTAGCTCATCAGGAATACCAACACATTCTGAGAAGGATGCCTACATGAATACTATATTAATAGATAACTTACAATGACATGTTTTATGAATCATTGTCTGCATAAATCTTACTAGCATTGATACATCAATAGATCCGCATTTTAGATCCCCATGAAGGAGTATGACCTATAAAATACTTAGATGCGCATCCTGCATTTCTTTATTTTGTTGTGCACACGACACCAAGCATTCCGCTCAAGCTAAGATTTAAGGAACTCTTTTCCTTGAACACATTTATTGTTTTCCAAGGTTTTATTGAGCTTACCTACAGTATATATAATATAATTATTTACTTAACCATTGATGAAGTACAAAGGAGTACAAAGGAATACAAAGGAGTACAAAGGAAATCAAGCAACATCAGATCTAGTGACCCTTCTAGGTTGCTTGTCCTCCAAAACACTGAGGATCAAGTGTCCAAACAGTGGTTTGGAGTGGGTAAGGGAACATTGGAAAGGGAATTACTGCCCTGGAACTAATGTCCGTGGCAGGATTAGGAAGTTAGTAGAGGACAGATGGGTTAGTAACTGAGAGGGGGATAAAATAAAGTTATTCATTTACAAACGCAGTCAGTCGCGGGTTTGATGAGAGATATTTGTCTAGGCGGAGTTTAAATGAATCAACGGTGATGCAGTCTATAACGTTTCGGGAAGCCCATTCCACAAGTTGACAACTCGATTGAAGAAGAAATTCTTAGATTTGTGCGAGTTAAAAGATTTACCAATAATTTTGCAACCGTTTCCCCGCGTGTAATTAGATTGGTCGATAGTAAAGTACTTACTACAGTTCATATTGTCGATGCCTTTGATGATTTTGAACACTTGAATTAAGTCACCTCTTAATCTGCACTGGGTTAAAGGAAATAGATTTAATTCTCTAAGACGCTCTTCGTATGGTTTGTTCTTTAGGCTAGGTATCATTTTGGTAACTCTACGTTGAACTCGTTCTAGCTTGTTTATGTCTTTTTGGTAATAAGGGCACTAGCATTGAACGCAGTATTCCAGAAGAGGGCGGACTAAGGAATTGTAAAGGGTTAGGATAACTTCTTTGGATTTATGCTCAAATGACCTGCCTATAAAGCCAATTATTTTGTTTGCCTTCTTAACAACTTCTGAACATTGTTGACTCGGTTTTAGGTTACTCGATATTGTTACTTCCAGATCAGTTTCTCTGTTTACATTCTTAAGCTGAGTGCCATTCATCGAATAGTTTGCTTTCTCATTTAGGTATCCGACATGTAGTACTTTACATTTATCCGCATTGAAACTCATTTGCCAAATTTGGGCCCAATATGACAATTTATCTAGATTGTGTTGCATATCGTCAACTTGTTCTTTTGAGAGTACGCTATTTGCAATTTTTGTATCGTCAGCAAATTTTGAGATTGTACAGGTGAGACCCTCATCTATGTCGTTGATGTAAATTAGAAAGAGAATTGGTCCTAGTACCGATCCCTGGGGTACCCCGCTACTTACATTGGTCCATTTAGATGCCTTACCGTTTATGACTACCCTTTTCTTTCTGTTGCTGAGCCAATTTTCTATCCATTTCAACACACCGTCTTGTATTCCATGCGCTTTTAGTTTTAGCAGTAAACGTTTGTGGGGAACTTTGTCAAAGGCCTTTTGAAAATCAAGGTATATAATATCTACAGCTTTACTCTCATCGTAGAGGTTGAGGATGTGGAAGAAGTCTAAGAGGTTTGTTAAACAGGAACGTTTTTTACAAAAGCCGTGTTGAGTATCTTTAAGTATGTTATTTTCCTCTAAGTGATTTACGAGTCTGTCTCGTATGACTGTTTCTAGCATTTTACATACAACTGAGGTTAAGCTAATTGGACGATAGTTACTGGGTAGGGATTTGCTGCCTTTTTTTAATATCGGTGTTACGTTGGCTAGCTTCCACTGATCAGGCATAGTTCCAGACTGCAAGGATTTATTGAAAAGTAATGTCAGTGGTTTGGAGAGCTCATCCTTAGCTTCCTTTAGAACTCTAGGCGAGATTGTATCAGGTCCTGGCGTTTTATTTACCTTGAGTTTATCTAAACAATTCAATACTTCTCTCTCTGTAACGGTGATATTGCTTAGAACATCTGAATTATCAATCGGAATCGGCGATGGTGTAGGGATATCACTGAGGTCTTCTGTTGTAAAAACTGATGCAAAGAAGGTATTGAGGGCATTACTCATTTGTACTTCGTCTTTGGTGTATTCTCCATTTTCATCGACTAACGGTCCAACAGTTGAAGTAACTACTTTTTTCTTTCTGATATAACTATAGAATTCTTTCGGGTTTGTTTTACTTTGATTCGCAATATGTAACTCTAAGGTCTTTTTACTTTGCTTAATTAACTTTTTGGCTTTGCGTCGTAGCTCTACAAATTTCACCCGTTCTTTGTAATTTTGTGAGGATTTTAATCTATCATTAGCAAATTTTTTAGCAAGCAGGCAGTTTGAAATATCTTTATTCCACCATTTGGGCTTATTACTATGGCCTGGACGCCGTATTTTCGATGGTATGCAGTCTTGCACTGCTTTTAGGTAAGTGGTTTCGAATAACTTCCAAGATGTATTTATGTCGTTATTGTTAATTAAAAAGCTCCAGTCAGTTTCTTTAAACATAGCTCTAAGTTTATGGAAGTTTGCTTTCTTGATATTAGGGACTTTTTCGATGCTACTATTTGGTTCGTTACTAGTAAACTTTAAAGTGAAAGTTATCGTACGATGGTCGCTGTTACTGAATTCATCACCAACATTCAAATTCTCTATCAATTCTTCTTTTGTTGCAAGTACAATGTCAAGAACGTTATTACCACGGGTCGGCATTCGAACAAATTGATAAAGCGAACTCTCTTGCAAGTTCGTATACAAGTCATGTCCGGAGTGTGAAGTAAGAGTATCGCCCCACTTAGTCACAGGTAAATTAAAGTCGCCAAAAATTACGGTATCTTGTGAGTTACTTACATCTGCAATTTGTTCGTAAATTTCTCGGTCAGTTTGCACTGATTGAGCTGGAGGTCTGTATATTAACGCAAGTATTATTTTTGTACCTTTATTATTCTTTATTAGCACAAAAGATGTGTCGACGTTCACAATTTGAGGTTTTGACACGAGGGTCGGGTTAAGACTTTCTTTGATATAAAATAAAACGCCACCTCCATTTTTATTTATTCGGCTGTTCTCAAACATTACATAACCGGGAAGTGAATACTCTGCTAAAAAGTCTCTATCTTCTGTATTGAGCCAAGATTCTGTTATGCCAATCACATCATACTTTTCTGTAAACACTAGTTCCTCTAAATCTGAAAATGTATTGCGTATGCTACGAGCGTTTGCATAGAAAACCTTTAAAGTTGCGGTTTTAGAACTCACAGAACGTTCTTTCATCGAATTTTTGGTTCTGGTCGGATCTACATTTACATTCATGGCTGTCCTCGGTCCTCGGTCGTTATCCCTGGCGGGTTTGAATTTGGGTCGTGTTGGTGGAGCTTTATCCAAATTCGCGGTTCTTGACGGATTAGTATTTAATTCCTTTGTAGGTTGCCGTCCTCGCTGTCTTCGGTCCTCCTTCCTGGTTGTCCTGTGCTGAGTCGATTTCTTCTCCGAAAATCCTTCACCGCATCGTGAGAAGACGCCCAAAACGTGCTGCTCCCACCTAGTTCAGATGAACTCCATCGTCCGAAAACAAATAGTCATCGTAGTAGAAATTGTCCCAGGTGTCGACGAATCCCACGTTCTCCTTCCTGCAGAGGTTTGCTAGACAACGATGTGTGCTGGTGGCTATGTTGTAAAATCGGCTCTCTACACCGAGCCAGGGGACGATTCCTGAGACGATGATCCTTGATGACTTCTCCTTAAACGACTTGATCAGTTGCTGGTACTTTAAAAGCAAATCTTCCGACCGGGTTCGCTGTACATCGTTGGATCCAACGTGGATGACGTACATTGTATTAACAGGGGCCAGCTTTGATACTTCGTCAACTGCTGCAACTACGTCGTCCACACCACCACCAGGGATACAAAAACGCTTCCTGGTCTTAGGTGCCCTGGCGCAAAACTCTGTGAGCTGACCACGTATCATCGAGTTTCCCACGAGCCGGATTCTTCTATTTCCTCTTCGTCATCTGAGTCTGTGAGTATCTGGAAACGGTTTTGACACTCGGTAATTGGTATGTGTTTCCTGGTCTTGGGGCAAACGTTGTTCCTCACGACACAGAAGTTGTCTTGAGGGGGAAGAGAGTCACTATTTGTATCTTGAGTATCGGAAACATCAGCTGAAGTGGCTACTGTAGGCGTTGAATTGTTGGCAGTTGACGTTGGGGCGTTGGTGGCTGCTGGAGTTGCGGTGACAATTGAAGTTTGTGGTACTCCAACGTTGAGTGTTACAAACTCTTGGAGTGACTCCAGCTTCATGGTGAGGACGTTGATCTTGTTGTAGGCTTCATCTAATTTCACTGTAAAATTCTCTCGTTGCTGGCAGAGCCGGCAGACTTGAAGATCGACAGTAGCAAACATGGACTCACCAAACCTACCGGCGCAGTTCGCACAAGCGCGAGGCATGGTGACAGTCACTTTCTTCAGATAACTTCACTCACTTAAAAAACACTTCACTCACTTTAAAACACTTCACTCACTTTAAAAACACTTCAATCACTTCAACCGAAAACAAATATGCTGAAATACGCAGAAATAGGTTATCAGGGGTGATAGCCTAACCGAAAACAAAAATGTTGAGATACGCAGAATTAGGCTTCCAGGGGCGATAGCCTAACCAAAAGTTTTTTTTTAAATTGAAATACGCAATAATAGTACCTTTACAGTTAAGATGTATTTTGATATAAGCATCACCATATCACTCAGTAAATTGATTTAGAAAGAAAATATCTTGACCACCAGAGCAAGAAGGTTCTATAGACCTCTCTAGGGATACTTTTTCATGCCCTTACCATCCTATAGGTTAGGAAGGACCCCTCGCAGTAATCTCAATACCAGGTCAGAATAATTTAGGAGAGTTAAGCAATTTTAAGGCTTCTTGAATACTGGCATCCCACCTTTAGAAGTCTTAGAATTAAACCTCCATTCAGTTGGACCTACGGCATCCCAAAAGTTCAGTATACTGTCTGTGAGATAAAAATCCTATTTTAGGAATCTTTGTTAGTTGCGGTATCCCGTCAGCTAACATAGAGACTCTTGATAGGCGGTGTCTACTAAATTATAGTAGTGAAGTGAACGGCCTCCCGGAGCTTCATTACTATTCTTCAGTTACCGAAACTGTGGCCTGCTACAGGAAACTTTGTTACCACTGGCATCCCAGTGATTAACATAACTTCTGTTACTGGTATAAAGCTTTCCTTAACTTAGGAAGAAGGGTCACGGCATCCCGCCCCTTCCTTCTACTTAAAGTTAGTCCACAAGCACCCTCTCTAAAAGAAGTTGAGGTGAACGGCATCCCGTCCTCAATATTCTCTAGAGGGAAAAGTGCTAATAGTGAGGCATCTATGTAGAGAAATTGTGCATTTCGTGATAAAAGTAAAATACTTGGCACACATATTCAAATAGTCAATATAATCAAAATTAGATATTGGGCCATCATAGATTTACTCTATATTGGCTTTGGCAGCCCCCTTTCAATTACTCTCCATAAGAGTTCTTGAGCACTGATTTTTGCCCCAAACTATATACCATGGTAGATATGTCAAACTAGTCTCAAATGACTTGTTTGGACATGGGTAACAACATATATTCAGACAATGTTTGGCTAATGTTGACCGTTTGACTTGTACTGACCCCTGTAGTTCAACAAATTAGTGACAAATGGCAACATTACTTACCAATTTGTGGCATGATGATAAACTATAGCAGACTGTACTAATCAAACGGTCAACATTAGCTAAACAATGTCTGAATATATGTTGCTACCCACGTCCAAACGAGTCATTTGAGACTAGTTTGGCATCTCTACCATTGTATACAGTTTGGGGCAAATATCAGTGCCTAAGAACTCTTATGGAAAGTAATTGAAAGGGGGCTGCCAAAGCCAATGTAGAGTAAACCTTTGATGGCCCAATATCTTATTTTGATTATATTGATTATTTGATTGTGTGTGCCAAATTTGGTGTTTTCCTCACAAAATGCACAGTTGTTATGCTATATTTACCTTAGCTGCCGGACTATAAGTCCTACTCTAGGAACTGTGTTACTACTGGCATCCCAGTATCTAACATTGTCCCTTTTGTTAGGTCCCACTTCCCCAAGTAAAAGTGGAGAGACTCCGGCATCCCGACCTCTCTATTATTACTCTTGGAAGTGAACCTTGTGACAGTGTCCTTTCAGAGGAACTTTGTTACTACTGGCATCCCAGTATCTAACATTGTCTTTTCTGCTAGGTTTCACTTTCCCTAGTACAAGTAGAGAGACTACGGCCTCCCGACCTCTCTACTATTACTCTTGGAAGTGAACACTGTACAAAAGTGTCCTTTTAGAGGAACTTTGTTATTACTGGCATCCCAGTACCTAACATTGCCCTCTCTGCTAGGTTACATTTTTCCTAGTAAGAGTTGAGAGACTCCGGCATCCCGACCTCTCTACTTATTACTCTTGAAAGTGAAAACTACCACTTTTCACAGGTAGTCTCAAAACATCTGAGACCGCTGTGAGAGAAATGGCTTGGCGAGATACCCTCAAGGGCACTCTGCAGATACAAGTCCTAGGTGCACTAAGTCTGTGGCAACCCATTAGACTGTGTAACTGAAAGGTTTAAACACCGCCCTGGGTCCCCCGAACCTCTTAAAACGGTCAGGACAGTCAGTAAGAGTACTTGTACAATCTTACTGCGTTAGTCCGATTTCGTGCCATATACGTTCTCACTGAGGCACGATATTCAAGTCCCTATTTCAAGAGTACCTTAACAGGACTTCATCAACGATTGATATACAGGTCAGGATAGTCGAGTATTTCTCAAAACCTCTGAAGTACTAGCGTTAGTCCGGTATGGTGCCCAACAGTAATTGCCAGATAATTACTATATGTTACGGAGCCATACTCAAGACCCCAAACCCATCAACCCATCTGTAACTATCTTCACACAGCCGGCCAACCTGGACGGCCACGGAGGAACAGAAGACTACAGCCAGCAAACACCAGAATCATCGTTGGAGAAGAAGATAGAAAAGACGCCTAAGTCGATGACCAGAAAAGAGAGAAAGTGCCTAAGCATAATCTACCAAGTGATCGAAAATAAACAGAGTCCCCCAAGCGACTGCCAAAAATCCAAGTTCGAGAGTAAAATATACAGAGTCCCACCAAGTGTTAAAAATATAATAAATTCATTATAGTGCTAATATTCGGAATTTATAGAAAAGAATTACTTTTGCTAACGCTCCATAATCTACTGATGTGTTCCCAACCATTAAAAAGTTATTTTCGAATTTAGCATATTTAAGCCACTTTTCAGGCTAAGCGACTCTGCCATTATTTCGACCAAGTGAAAATAAAGAGAGTCCCGTAAAGTGTTAAAAATATCATAAATCCATAATAGTGTTAATACTAGGAATTTATATAAACGAATTCCAGTTACCAACGTTTTATGAACTATTGAAGTGTTCCCGATCAGTAAAAGTGATATCCGATTTTAGTCCATTTAAGCCGATTTTGATGGTAAACGACTCTGCCATTATTTCGACCAAGTACAAATATTTCAGAGTCCACAAGCGACTCTACCATTATTCCAACACGAAGGATATATTACAAAGTCCAGTCCCAGGTGGCCTTGAACTTACTCTCGTACCACTGCGCATGGTAGATAACTCAAGATACGTATAGTGATATAAATAACTCTTTCATATGTAACATCGCAAGTCTAATTCTTTACAAGTACAGTGAAATATTATAGCTGAAGATATTACTTGTGATCAACCTCGATAGTCAGTAGTGTAAACGATTCCAGATAAAAGGAATATAGTTAAGCTGTGCTAAATACCTGAACTCTATCCAGATCCGCGACTGTGCTCGGAGATAGAAAATACTGTAAGTGCTATTCATTGGTTGTGTTTCTAAACTTACATTCATACTCCATTGTGTATTTAGTGATTAAGGGAATAAAGCTGTATTCTAAACTATATTTTGGCGATATATATCCTCTGTTGTCTTTGGTATACAGTATGTACTTGTATGAACTCGGAAGTCCCAGTCTAGTAGAATTCACCTGAATCAATCGTTAATCCTGTATAAAATCATATATATATATATATATATATATATATATATATATATAAACTGTTTCTATCAATGAGATTATAGACCAATTTCAGAATTCTAGGTATAGAGTTTGGTATGCATTTGTTTGTTTTTGTAATTCGAAAAACTGCACTTATTCTTTATTATTATGAATTATTCTGTTCATATCTTATTTAAACCCACAGCTCTTGACAGTATATAATACTCACATTATGGTACCAAGTGACCCACTGTTGAGGGGGGTTGGCGTGGATGATACACTCAAAGTAAACATCGTCACCTTCCTTGATGGCTCTAGGGTCAAGTGCTCGTCCCATCGCCAGCTTCACTTCTGGTTTGTCTGAGATAGAAAGGAGAGTTGTCGCATTATCTCTACCAAATTTAATCTAATAAATACTGACAAACTTAGGCATTCTTGAGAACACATTACTTGCTTCTCATATGCAGGCAATTCTCAAGTTTTCGATGATATTCTGATTACAGGTACTTACAAATGCAACTTAGTCAAAAAATTTAGGAGGTTGCAGGCACCATCCGAACAGGGTGGTACTCCCTGGGGCTGCTATATGTGGCTGATTAAGATAGCTAGAACTCCTGTTTCACTATCGGACCTCCTTTGCTGATCTATTCCGTGCCTTACAAACATAGAGGGCAACTCCAGTTTGCTCTCTAAAACACATTTTTATCAATACACTGAAATATTGACACATAACATACTACACTATATTTTCAAATATGAAATACAAACAAAATAATAATGACACAACAACGACCAGCCTCAGAGTTCCCAGCAACTTGACCCCTGGTGACGACTCCTTAAAATGTACTGGCCTGCTAACTATCAGCTTCTGCAACATTCGTGGCCTTTCCTTTACCTTTCACTCTATAGAATATCACTACTCCTCCAACAAACCTGATCTTCTTTTGCTCATAGACACATGAAGCAACTTCCAGCAACCCCTTCTCTGTTTCCTCCTACTTTATCCTAATTTCAAAGCCAAAGGCAGATGTTGCGTATATGTGCGCAGTAAACTCACTTGCTCTCGAGTTCTGGACATCGACTCCTCTGAATTCTTAACTCTCTGGCTCAAACTTCCCATCACTGTCAAACTAAATGCGTTTGTGCTGTCAATCTATTCTCTAACTCTACTGACTTTCCTAAATTCTTTGACTATCTAAACTCTAATCTGAAACACATGCTATCAACATCTCCTTTCTCTGAAATATCTATCTTGAGTGATTTCACTGTTCACCACTGCCAAATGTTCTCTCATTTAACTGACCATCCTGGTGAACAAGCCTTCACTTTTTCTATCTTAAATGACCTAGAGCAGGTAGTCCAGCACCCTACTCGTATAACTGACTGCCTTGGAGATGAGCTCAAAGTCTTCAACTTATTTCTAACTCCTCATCCTTCTGCTTATTTACATTGTAAGCCTTTCCTCTATGCTGAGCTCCTCCAATCATAACCTTATCTCTTTTACCAGTTCTATCTCTCCAGTACAATCATCTGATCCTTCCAGCAGGCACTGCCGACTTGGTCTCATGGCCGGGGACCTTCGGAGTGTTTTGCACGCATTACCAAAGTAATCATCTCGGGCATGGAGGCATATACCACCTCCTCTACGTAGGGTACGTACGGTAGTACCCGCCTTGCAACAAAATCCCACCCCTACTCTGTGCAACTCTCCAACCCAAGAGTGAAACGCTATTCTCAGACTTTCCTCTATTCAACTGCTGAGCTCTGGAACTCTCTCCCAGAATCAGTCTTTCCCTCTTCCTATGACTTAAATTGCTTCAAACTCCGTGTGTCCAGGCATTTTAGCTCGAACGTCCCTTGATTTCGATCATTTCGGCCCTGTTACTCTTTGAAATCTAGGGGAGGCACTCACTGCAGGCAATTATGCCTTTTGTTTCCCTCATTCACATAGACAAAATATATATATATTCCATTGTGTTTCTCTCATCTAATGCTATATAATCTTAGTCTACTCATGCTTGTTCTACTGCTGTCTGCAATATGGAGGAGCTATTCAAACGGTACACTCGGATACCATAGTCTCTAACCCACTCATACAAATTCCTGGACTTCACCTATTTCTAATTATGGAATTATATCTCTGGAAACGAATTTATGAATATTATTGTCTATAAATCAACTACAAAAATATATATACTATTTATTGAAAAGCAATTTCTATCCACAAATCAATCCAGATAGTGATAATTGCACAAAGGAAAACATTGAGGGTCTATGAATTCTTATGAGTGGGCTAGAGACTATGGTATCCGAGTGTACCTCTGCCTTCAAACTCGAGAATCTTGTACTTTCTTTGTTTCTGTCTGGAATCAAGCTAAATCTGTTCTTCGACCAGCAACAAATCTTTCATCGATAACAAAATGTTCTTAACTTTTCAATTCGAGCTCTTCCTAAGCTTTCTGGCATCTAGCCAAAAACATCTTCAACAATTATACTTCGTCGTCTCTCCCTATTATTTTCCATTCTGACAACACCACCGTTGCTTCTTCATCTGACAAAGCTGAACTCTTCACTCAAATTTTTGCAAAAAATCCACCTCTCTTACTTATACGCCTAATATCCTAATTTTGCATAAGGATGTAATTTCTGCCCTATCTGGGTTTAATACTAGGAAGGCATATGGACCAGATGGTGTTCTTTCTGTTGTACTCTCTTTCCTGTCTCCCTGCCTAGGCAAACTCTTCTATCTCTGTCGTTCCTCTAACATCTTCCCTTCTTGTTGGAAGTTTACTCTCATTCAACCCGTCCCACAGAACGGTGAATGCTCTCAACCCTCTACCTATCATTCAATTGTTCTCATTTGTTGCATCTCTATAGTTTTCGAATCTTTAATTCAAAATTTGTTAAGCATTTATCTTCCCATAACCTACTTTTATAGCACCAGCATGGCTTCCTTGGGGGCTATTCTTTTAGTGATTGTATTTCTTATTAACTAACTCTTGGTTATCCTCTTCTTGTGAATTAAGTGAAACCTTAGCTATTGTGTTAGACAATTCGAAAGCCTTCAATAGAGTCTGGCACATATCTCTCCACTCTTTGAGGCTTTTTGACACGAGACGCATTGTGTGCGACTGAGGGGTGGTAGCAGAGAGATGGAGGGGTGGATTGAAGGAGGGGGAAGGAATTGATGATATATCCTTCTAATAATCTAGTTTAATAATGAGTTCTTAGAAGCATTTGAAGGTTGTGTACCAGACACCAGTCCCTGAGCTAGATTCAACATTTCACGAATCAGTGCCACCTGTGACACAGATTTCAGCATTCATTTAAATAATCAGCTCCTAAGTAATAGAGGTGTTCATTGAAAGGTTATTATAAAGATTATATTTTCAGAAAAATAACTCCACAACTATTCAAAAAATATTTCCTAGATTGTAATTGTGTTCACCAGCCCTCTTGGATGGTATCAATATTCACTCTGGTTCAAGGACTAGACAATAAACTATATAGGCTCACCTTGGACCACCAAAGAATAAAACCTTAGTTAATCTACAATATTCAATGAGAGAGAGAGAGAGAGGCATACTTACATTTCACAGTAAGGAGAGCTGAATCCTCTATCACGGAATGATGTATCTCTGGGTTGGAGGCTGTACACCTGACCACTTTCCCATTGTCTTTCGACCTTGGCACCAATTTCACGGACCCAGTAGTTACGTTCCCATCATTCAGCACCTGTATAGGATGGAAACAACACAAGAGCTGCAATACAGACCAAAGGTGTTGTGACATAAATATCGAGTAGTTGCATTAACCTAAAGTATTTTGTATTGGCCGCCTCTCATTTGTTACATATCCCTCTGAGCCTCTAACACAGCTTTTATTTAAATAATCTGTTAAGTGCCAATTCATATCCTTTTGCAAGCCAATATACATGACCCTTGCATATGTAAGCAACATAATTGTCCTCAATATTCTTTGCTAATGGTTTGATCTACAATTAAGTACCTTCGGATATGCGGCATATCCATCCCGGAGGACTACTTGTATCTTCCTTCTGAATATTGTTTTGCTACTAAACTTAATTGAATCTTGATCTTTGCACGTATACAGTTTCCTTCCCTACTTATTGATATGTTGTGTCAGGTATGATGAAGCGATACTGCCGATATCTGTAGACTTGCGTTCGAATTCAAACTTTCCCTTTTAAGATTTTTTTTTTTTTTTTTTTTACTACCATATTTATCTTCAGTACTATCGCTGGCCTTAAACAACTTATTTATATGTAGTATGTCCCACCCTCCCCAGCACACACACACACACACACACACACCTCCCCTCTCACACTTTCCTCCTCCCTGTAGTACCTTACCTCCTCCTCCTCCCCCCCCCCCCCCTACTCCTCCTCCTCTCCCACCCATTCCTCTACCTCCTACAAAACCCCTAACCATACTGCTGTATTGTCCTCAATATTCTCGGCTAATGGCTTGATGTACAAGTACCTCCGGATATGCGGCACTGTCCCTCCCGGAGGACCACTTGCACCTTCCCTCCGAATATTATTTTATGGAAATAAAATAATTTGAATGTGAATCTGAATCTGTGTGGCTGTGTGTTTTGGGTGCTGGGGCAATGCCTTCTCTATACATAATTATGTATAGAGAAGGCATTGGCTGGGGTCTGGTGACTGGGTCACGACGGGTAGGGTCCTCTAGGATGTTTAACCCTCTCACATCCGGACGCGATTTTTGAGCCTATTAGGGATACTTTAAATCCTTTGTTTCCGTCAGGGGTATCTATAAACCTTTAGTTTGTTTACTTCAACCTCTGCAGTTGTCTTTGAGTTAGCTGTGGGCAGAAAACTAATTTTGGAGAGGTAATTATAACAGTGAGAGTAATCTTTTTCTTATTGCTAATCTGGCAACCTCTGCGTCCTATGGTCGTGAGAGGGTTAACTTAAGAAGGGACATACACACACACACACCTCCCCTCTCACACTTTCCTCCTCCCTGGAGTACCTTACCTCCTCCTCCTTCCCCCCCCCCCCATTACTCCTCCTCCTCTCCCACCCATTCCTCTACCTCCTACAACCCCCTCCCTCTCTCCCATAACCACACACCCTACTAAATATTATATTACTATCGGCATGTAAACTTCTCCACTGGTCATATTGCGCTAACTATCCCCTCAATAACCATTATTGTAATAAGAATTTGAACCATGTAACTCATCTTTGTAAAATATTTGTATTACTATAATTCCATTATAACTTCGGTAGTTGGTAATATTAGTCACATTATGTATGTGACTCTTGTATTCAGCTAACTATGACCTCAATAACCGTTGATGTAATGAAGAATGTGAAGTGTCCCTCATATGATTGTAATATATTTGTGGTACTATTATTGCATAATAATTAATGTAGTTCGAAATATTAGTCACATCTTGTATGTAATAATTGTATTCAGCTACCTATGATCTCAATAACCATTGATGTAAGAAAGCATGAATGGCCTCCTCATATGAGTGCACTAGTTTTGTAGTGCTATTATTTACCTGTCAATTAATAATTCAGTCACTTTTTTTTTTTTTTTTTTTTTTTTTTTTTTTTTTTTGAACACGTATATACAGCATATGTGGCAATCAAATGAGGAAACTATAATAACACCAGACGACGATACTGTTGTTACAGTAGAATAATGGCTCTTTGAGCAGTATGTATTGCCTTACCAGTGGTTGTCCCCTTATTATTATTATTATTTTATTATTATTATTGAAATACCACAGGAACGAAAATTCCTGGGAGCGAAATTTCCACCCCCAACGAGATCCCTCTCTTTCTACCACCTCCCTCCACATGTTACACGTCTCGTTAATCACAGTCTTCTAATATACAAATCACATTTCCTTACCCCCTGACATTCTTGAAATACCCACTAAGTATATTCAATTAGATACCAACCATGCAGACTATGATACGTTCGTTGTGTATGGGTACGAGGCGATCTCAAGACACCTTAGCTCCCAGTGCACAACGAACCGGATCATGATTATGTCCGCCTGTATTAAATTATGTATTATGTTGATTTATACCATTGCCTATTTTTGTAATAATTGTATTCAGCTAACTATGATCTCAATAATCATTGATGTAATGAAAATATGAATAGTCTCCTCATACGATTGCACTAGTTATGTAGTGCTATTATTTACAACCTGTCAATTAATAATTCAGTCACTACAAGCTTGCTTGCTTTTTTTTTTTTTTTTTTTTTTTTTTTTTTTTTTTTTTAATACAGACCATGTGACAATTAAATGAGGAAACTATAATAACACATCTGAATAATGCCAACCTGACTTATAAACACAAATATGAATGTAACCAGACGACGATGCTGTTGTTTCAGTGGAATAATGGCTCTTTGAGCAGTATGTATCGCCTTACTAGTGGTTGTCCCCTCACAGGATGGGGGGCGCTGCTCAATAAACTCGCCCCTCGGGGCAAAATCAAATCCATTTGTTTCAGCTACGGAATGTAAGGGACTGTTGGGCTCTACCCTGTACCTGCCGTGTTTTGGACTATGTATGCTTTACTGTATATGTTTTTTTTTTTTTTTTTTTTTTTAGAATAAGAATAACACAGTAGTTAAGATGGGAAAGAATTATTTGATAGTATGTTATCTCTCGGCTACAGAGTGTGTTTTGTTCTCTCTGTAAATGTGTGCTCTCAGGGTTTTTTCCTGGGAAAATGACATCACGTCATGACCATGTGGCTGAGTTAAGGGGGTATCACACTGGGCCAATTCTCACCATTCTACCGCAAACAATGGAGCTACCGCCAGTCTCCAGCACAAATCTCACCATTTGACCGAGCTAGGATGCTTCCCGCACTGGGTGGGAAGCTCCATCTTTTGACGGCGGTAGATTGTCAGCCTCTGTACAGCTCGCATTTAATCTCATTGATATCTCAAGTATATGACGTCGAAATATATATTTTGCTACATAATTGTGTGTTTTGATCGTGAGAAGGGCTGCGGATAGACATAAACTAAGTGAAGTAATGATACAATAGCTACACCACTTGCAGCTAAATAACCACTTCCTATACCTACGCCACGGCGATTGGTATGAAATGAAAACATTCGGTTGTGTAGCAGGAGGAACTGTTTTTCAGATGCCTATTTACTAAGAATAATTGAACAATATATTTAACCTAGCCTAACCTAACCTAGTATATTAGTGGACTATTTATGAATGTAAAATGTAAAAATATAAAGTAACATTACCAAATTATTGAGATAAATACAAGTCTACCCGCATACACAGGATTATACCAGGCATTCTACAACCTCCGAAAAGTTCAAAATATTTCCTCATATATGCTCCAAATATAAATAATAATAACACAAACTTGTAGATTGAGTCATATTGAAATATAATTGTCGATATAAATCCATATTACTCTAAATTATTGGTGAAACAGCACAATATAAACAATCGCTTAGTGCCGAGGTAACGACAGGGGCTCCGTCAGGCTATAGCCTATATTTTGCGAAAAACTTCCTCATAGCTACTTATATAAGCTTCAAACGCAAAACATAGCGACATGAACGTATAGATTGGGTCCTATTACACAAAGTTTGTCAATATCAATCCATATTATTCTACAGTTTAAGTGAAACACCACAATATAACGATCGAAATATATATTTTGCTACAAAATTAAGTGTTTTGATTGTGAGAAGGGTTTTTGGTAGACAAAACATTTTCAAGGTGAATTAATGCTAACATAGCTACACTACTTGTAGCTAGTAAATAACCAAAATTCTATAGCCTACGCCACGGCGATTGGTATGAATCGAAAATATTCGAAAACCTCCGAGAAGTTCAAAATATAAATTTCCTCATATAAGCTTCAAATTAAAAAAAAATACACTAACGTGTAGATTGAGTCATATTGCATTATAATTGTAGATGTAAATTCATATTACTATACATTACAGTATAGGTGAAACGGACCAATATAGGCTAAGGTCGGACATTGTTATTGTTGTGTTGGAGACTCACGCAGCCAGGACGCTTGGCGTGTGTGATAGAATTTGCCGGCGCTACTGACCGGAAACGGAGACTGGAGATCGGAGAATGGCGATAATTAGGCCCAGTGTGATGCCCGCTTTAGGCGATTTTTTTTTTGTGAGGAATCTGAGCAAAGCACAGTGGTGGCGCCACCTACTTCACTTCGGCTCACTCACCCTAATTTCACCTTCACTTCTCTCCTGCTTGTCCTTCAATAATAATGTATGGTATTTGCTTGCTCCTATTCTTAATGAACCTTAATCGTAACGTACAGTATCTATGCTTTTGAGAGAGAAGTAATTAGGTAACTGAACTATTATTTAGATCACAGCATTATATATTTATTATACCGACATATTGATACCGAATGACTCAATTATATTGAATTAATTAAATGGTATATATTGATTTAGAGAAAACATTTAATTATTTTTGAAATTATGAACTGGCATATTATATTATTTCTCATCACTTTAAGTTTACGTAAAACTAATATCTATTAATGACTTAGTAGTCGGCCCTAAAGAAGCGTGCCCCAGGCTGGCCAAGTCCTCACATGGTTCACGACGGTGGTAAGACCTGATTGCAAAGGTACCCTGCATTGTTTAATTACTTTTATAATGCAATTTAATATTTCATTTAACCTGTTTCGCTCATTGTGGGAAGGTATGGACCTCGTCTGTCCCAGACTGGTGCACTGCCTTAGTCCCTCTACCGGGTGGACGGAGCAGGTATAGATATTTAACATAGCGGGGTACAGTCACGGCGGTAAATTGTGGACCAGGGGATGAACCCCTTGCTAGACACCACGCACGTTTATCTCATCCGAACACAGTTTACACTCAGTGAAACTGGGTAGCAGAGATTATATACTATACTAGGAGATGGGAAACCTGCTTTCTAATGTACTAATAAAATCGTGCTCCTAAAGGTTGCCAAATGCCACCACAAAATAACGCCATCTGTTGTTGCTATCCAGAACTAATAGTGAAAACAATCTATGGGATCGCACTTCTCTTTCATTAGTGCACTCCACAGTACTGTATAGTAATCACAAATTTGACGTAATGGCAAGACCTACATTATGTAGCCTCTAATTTATCCTGTTACAACATCTATGTACATAAGTAATGTTCTCTGACATGAACGAACTATATATATATTATACTGTAAAATAACATATTATTATATAATTAAAACCATTGTTTGAGGTCACGTCACCAACTAAAATAAATTAAATAGATGCATTAATTGTTATTCAAGTATTACATAAATTGCATTCCATGCAATAATGCACGCTAATCATATGGCCTTAGCTGAATATACATATCAAGGACAAATAAAAACAACATACTCAATATACTTTATTTCATCCTGTTTTTCGATTAATAATATTTAATTCTTCTACTGGACAAAGGCATCGACTACAAATAAAATTGATCCATACATCATCAGAGAGGACAGCTATCCTACCTTATCCCAAACCAGATTGATTAGGTTCTTCAATTTCCCTATGAATGACACGAGTGGAATATAAACGAAAATCGGTATTCAGGGAAATGACATCACCGACCTTTTCTTTCGTGATTTCTTACTATTTAATAGTGGCCCCTCCATCATTGACGATGTTGCCTATTAGTATAATAGTCTCCATTCAACATCCACGTCAGTCGTTTGAATCAACCGCCGCGAGGAAGAATAAGAGTCATCTTCATAAGTGCAACGCTACTTCTCTTATGGTGTCGTCACAGATCGGGTACCCACTACGAAAAAACTTTGTAAAAAATAAGAGAACAAAAAGGGAAAAAGAATTTTCCATCTTAACACTGTTTTTCACAAGCTTCCCACATTCGGTGGATTTTCTTGCGTTGTGGCTTCTTACCGCATCTCGCCAAGCGCAACAATTCTTCCTTCTCTTCCTCGCGGGCCTAACGTCAACACCAGTGCCCCCGCGCTCCGGCTTCATTCGACGCTCGCTCTCCTCTAGTGAGTCTTTTCTCATTTGTATGTATCTGGGAGATAGTGAGCAGGGTTTAGACTAGCTAGCACGGGTTGTGTTATATTTGGCCCGCAGGAAGTGTTAAAATTAGGGTACGTTTAGGCGCTTCTCCTTGTGTTCAATTTTCCCACCACACGTGTGGTGTATTTTTATTGTTGCTAGGTGCCTTAGTTTTTGCTTTTTAACTTAGTTAGGAGGCTTTCCTTTAAATTTCTTGCTGTTCCTAGGGACGGCTTGCGGGTCTACGGATCCTGTCTTTTTTGCAGACGCGCCAGGGTTAGGATCGCCCCACGTGGTTGGGACGTCCTGCGGCATTTGAGCCCGAGGAGAGGCCCCTCGTGGGGGTTTTTCTCTTCGCCCTTTTGGCAGGGTTCTGAGTTCTTCGTGTGGTCTGTGGTTTTTTCCCGAATTAGCCGATAGGTTATCTAGTTTGGGGGAATTTTTATTAATACTATGATTGTTTTTTATTATATCCCCTGGGAGTTGTGGTCTCCCTATGGTTAGTGTGCCACTTTCCGGGAGTCCGGCAACGTGTTCCTAGCTTGGGAGTAGTGAGGTTAGGGTATAGTTTCCTCACGGCTGTGCCTTGCTCCGAGTCCCCCACCTCTCTTTGCTGGGCTCGCTGGCCTACGGTTTATACCCGTTGGTCGGTCCGCCGGGCCGGCGTGTTCACGAGCTCAGGTCTTCCTCGCCGGGTCTTTGTGTCGGGGGTGTGGCGGCGCCACTGCCCCCTGGTCCCTGGTCCCTCTGGAATCCGGCGGACGCCGATGTAGATCTAGTAGTGCTTTTCAACCCCTCGGACTTTGCCTCCGCCTCCCGGCAGTTGCAAAAGCTTAGAGTCCTCCGGCGGATAGTGTTTTCGTATACGGAACACTCCGGTAACCGCCGTTTGGGGGCCCCCATTCTCCCCGGGTCTTTCGGCCCGGCCAGTCTGGACGGGGGTGGCTACGGTCGTTTACCCCACCGTGCCGGCGGCCCAGTGGGTAATAGACCCCGGCGGACACTGTACTGTTGTCCATTGACTAGCACGCTTATCTAAATAAAGTTTACCCCGCCTTGCCGGCGGCCCAGTTGGTAAGCTCAGCGACTGCTTGTGTTTTACGGAGCACAGAGCGGTCCGCTGTAAAAGGTCTCCCTCTCTTACGGCATACGCCGTAACGGGGGCCCTCAGTTAGGAGTATCCCCTTCTCATGTTACCCAGGGGCATGGGAGAAGAATATTCACACCCTCTTAGGGGTCATAAGAAAGAGGAGGCTGTGGCCTCCTATTCTTATTACGCCGGGAGGTTAGGATGGGTGAGACTCTCCCTATTATATCCTTATGAGCATTGATTCCTGGAAATTTTCTTTCCAGGTGGACACTCAGGACAGCCGTCTACCGCGCCGTTCCCGCCGGGGAGAGGAGCCTCTGCATCATGCCTTTGTTTACAGTATGCTCGACCCCCTCTTGTCTTTTGGTCCCAATACCAGCCCATAGCAGATGTATCAGATGTGTTCAGTGTTTAAACAGGAACTCTTTCTTGTGGGCACCTCGTACAAGTCCGGTTTGTTCAGAATTGTTTGAAGAATGGTTAGCGGCTCAAGACATGTCTTGTTTACTCACGCTCATGGAGGTTCAGACTAAATTTAAAACAGATGCTTTTCAGGTAGCAAACAAAGAACTGTCATGTGATAACCCGGAATTATTAAGGGTCGTTCAATTGTATTCTTTTGATGATCATATAGCTCACCAATTACATAACTCCCCTATACCCTTGTTGACCATTGGGTCCCCGACATCCTCCATGGCATCTACACAGAGCTCCTCTCCCCCTGCAAAGAGGAGCCGCTTAATGTCACCAGACTGCCAACACCTTACCCAACCGGCTCCCCCGGCGGGCAACCTGAGGCGCATGGACAGCACAGAATATCTGCCTGACAAGATCCGACGGCTCTCGAGCCCACCACGACGTGTGCTACTTTCTAATGTAACTCCTACTCCTGTACAAGTAGATCTCACGGAATCACTGCGGGCAGGTCCGGCGACCTCCTCAGGGACGCAGGGTGTTAGTCCCGGTCTCCCTGAGCAGGACGCCGACCCCCCTCACTTGGCCAATAGACTAAGACAATCTGTACACGTGAGGCTCCAAGGTTCTAAGTTAGTATTGCCACATAAACAACCTCACCAAAATGACATGGCTCATACCTCTACTCAGTCTCCGAGTGTACTTACGTCAGATGCAGTTACGATCATAAGGTCTTACGCGACCCTCCTGGTTCCTTCTAAGGACCAGCCCGGCTTAACAGCCACCCTCAAAGTTATAGGTTCGCAGAATGCGACCAACCCATTAACACCTCAGCCGAGTGACCAGAAGTCACCGGCTTGCGGTTCGCCCCACCCGGCTACGGCTAGTAGTTGTCTGACGCTGATGAACACTCATACGACACAAACGGCCACTATCACACAAGCTACCACTCTGACACAGACAGACCAACATGATAGGCCATCGACACAAGCCACTACCACAAGGTTAACGACTGTACAACTGAATGAATTGTTACACAAGGTGGTGAGTCAGTGTGCCATTCAACAGGGTCAAACCTCTACTTCAGCACCAGGACCACCTCACAGTACAGCTAGGCCCCCCTCTCACAGCAATGTAGACATTCCCTCTCCTGCAGTCTCCTCCGCCGGGCCACCAATTGACTACCCGCAGCCCAAGGGCCCGGCATCCGACAGACCAATTAATTCCCGACCTGCGGGGCAAGAGTTGCAGCCGCAGGCCGTAAAAATTTAAGTTGCCAGATCCATCAGTCCGGCCCTCAACCTCTTCGCAACTCAGAGGCTTAGGAGACCTCGAGTTCATGGATGGGTTCAAACTCCACAATACTACTTCCCCTTCCGCCTGCGGGCCCAAACAAGGACTCCCGGCGGACCCTTGGGCAATTGTTCCTCCCGGCCTTAGATCCCCCTTGATTAGGTTGGACACTGAGTCAGTTCATAGTCAAGAGCACCTCAATTTGAATAGTTCGGTAAGCTCGGAGGATACCCAACCTTGTTTGTTCCCCTCAATAGACGGGACCCATTTGGCGAGTAACCTGCCGTGTCCCTCTTCTACCCCCAGTTCTCACCCCGGTGCCCCATTGGCCCCGCCGGGTGTTACATCAAAGTCTCAGGTAGTTAAAGCGCCGGGAAGGCTCTGGCTTCCGGTTACGGCAGTAACACAAGGTAAGGGGCATAAATCAATACAAGGGGAGGTTCCGGTGCCGGTGGAGTGGGCTATTGAAGTGAACCGTAAATAAGTCTTTAGGGCCAAAGATGCTACAGGTATAGTCTTGCAGGTTCCTATATATGCCAAGCCGGACCCGGCAAATTTTCAATATTTTGTGTACAACCCATGTCAGCTGGTTCCTCTTCCGGCGGATTCCCCGGTCCAGGATCCTCTTCACCCAGACACTCCCATTTGCCATAAACATTGTAGCCCTACTGGCTGTCGTCCTCTGCCTACAAGGCAGGAGACTTCTGGTAAATTTCACAGATGTGGTCCTCATCGAGACCAAACGGAGTTGAATCTAAGTGAAGTGGGCGATGGGCCGTGGGGAACGTGGGATCAGGAACTGCAACAATTTGCTATAGATGTTACATCCAATGCCTTGTCCCCAATTCCCCCTCCCCCCAATATCGAGTTTGACTGGCTAGCACAACGACCGGGCGGAGTTCCGTTCCCTATTTTTAATTTTCTTATACCCCCTCAATTGATGGCAGAAGATTTTCCCTTGCCACTCATTACTCCTGAACCTATTGAACTTCAACGCGAATTTCTGGTCAGAGATAAGGCCCACAGAGTGTTTATTAACTTCCTGTTAACTAGAGACACGGCCCAGGCTATTGCCCAACCTCTGCCGAATCCCTCTCCACCAACCCAGGAATTAGTTAATGTTTTTCAACAATACTTACTCCCTGCCCCGGCTAGAACTCTCACGGAAATTCGAACAGCCTTGTTTGAGGCAGTCCGGTCACGTCAGCTCCTCAGACTCGGTATGGCTCAAGCGTTACCTATGAATGCTTACTATAGAATATTGTTCTCCCCTGTCTTGATTGCGAGAGTAATAGATGAACAGACGGAACGTGATGTTCGGGTAATGTTGCGCTTGAAGAACAAGAAAAACCAATAGCTCTCCTGTCGGCTCCAGGCGTCAGGCGGACGGGTTCACCTCCGGCTCAGGGGGGTTAGAATCACATGTACATTTCGGGCTTTTTATCTATGATGCTCCAGTCCTCCCTCTGTCTTCCTCCCTCCCTCGGCCATGCTAGCGCAACAGGGGTTTGAAGTTCGACCAAGTGTTAGTTCCCACGGGGGGCATCGCCCCCTTATGTCTTCGGTCCGACTGACCGGGACCGGTCCACACATGCACGCCAGACCAAAAGTCATGCGACTTTACCTCACATGGCGTTGCATAACAGACCGAAAATCTCCCTCTGCATAAGGGATAAGGGACTAACCTCCTTATGTAGGGACAATGGACTACGGCCACCATCCAGGATCGGTTCTGCTACAACCATTAACCCGGGAACTGCGGGGAGACTCTTAAAAATTCCCCGGGCGGACTGCGGGAAGACTCTTAAGAGTAAGGGGGGAAAAAAATCCATTTAAAACACCCCCAACCAAAAAAAAAAAAAAAAAAAAAAAAAAAAAATTCCCCCTGGGCGATGCCAAATATCACTCCTCCACCCACTTTCCTCCCATCCTTAAGTTATCACCTATTTTCCCTGTTATTCCCTTATTCTGTGGTCTATTTTCGTGCTAACATTAGCGAGTTGCAAGCAGGGCATTGTCATCACTGTTACCAAGCGAGTGGAAGAGAGAGAGAGAGAGTATCGATCGACAGTCTCTCTCCAGAATTGGGAAAGAGTGGTGGGGAGGGAGGTTGCCTCAGCCATACATTATGTAACTCCCGGCCTGTATCGCCGATTTTGACCATCCAAACGCTGTTTCCACTTGTTTTATTGTTGTAACAGGTTAATACCTTTATAATCAACCTATAATAGGCGCATATGGATAAGTATTAATGCTATTTATGGTAAAATAACGATGTTAGTGATGGGAACAGCTCAATTACATCAGCACAGGAGTGTGGTGTCTCATACCCCCCATGCGCACTTCTTAGGTTAACCCCCAGGCGGGACCGCATCTGGAGTGTATCTCCCATTGCATTGAACACATGAGAACCGGAGGCACCCGTCCCGCCGGCTGGCCTCCTTTAAATGTAATACTAACTCTTCATTAACGGGGCGAGAAGGTCTCTAAAGGATTCTTACCCACGCTAATGTAGGCCAGTCCCCTCACAGGCCCCACTTAATACGATGGGTACGGTGTAACAAATAGTTTTCCTCCCAATACTAAGCCATTCCACTCTTCGGCTCGTCTCACTGCCGGCCGCTTGCCCCCCGCCGTTGGGAATAGGAAATCACCCCGGCGGGTCTTTTTCTTCCTATCCCCAATGAGCTGGGGCCTGTCTCCCTACTTAACCTAAGACGTGCGCATGGGGGGTATGAGACACCACACGCCTGTGCGCACGTATTTGAGCTGTTCCCATCACTAACATCGTTATTTTACCATAAATAGCATTAATACTTATCCATATGTGCCTATTTTAGGTTGATTATAAAGGTATTAACCTGTTACAGCAATAAAACAAGTGGAAACAGCGTTTGGATGGTCAAAATCGGCGATACAGGCCGGGAGTTACAAAATGTATGGCTGAGGCAACCCCCCCTCCCCTCCTCTCCTCCCCTTGTCTGGAGAGACACTGTTACGCAATAGTCTCTCTCTCGCTCTTTCCCACGCTTGGTAACAGTGATGACAACGCCCTGCTACCAACTCGCTAATGTTAGCACGATAATAGACCACAGAATAAGGGAATAACAGGGAAAATAGGTGATAACTGAAGGAGGGGAGGGAAGTGGGGAAGGATGGGATGTGGAGGAGTGATATTTGGCATGGCCCCGGGGCAAAGAAGAAAAAAAAATCAATTTATTTGGGGTGTTTTAAATGGATTTTTTTAGGCCCAGGATCTTAAGAGTCTTCCCGCAGTCGCCAGGGGAAACTCTTAAGAGTCTTCCTGCACTTGCCGGGTTAACCTAGCCGTATACACCCGGAAGATGGTTCCCGGGGTCAGAGTCGGCTCAGCAGCGTGTCATACAATTTTTACAAAACAGCTACTGCCGGCCAGGGTCATTATTTCCAACCTCTTTTCAAGTTCCATTGTCAGCAAAGGGAGCCCTTTAGGACACTCGTCCTTGAATGCCTTATAGAATCATATCCGCACTCCCTTACTCCTGGCCGTTGACAGGCTTCACTTGATCTTACGGACACGTACATGTGTCTTCAATCCTGGCGGCTGATGCCTTTGGTCAGGGCTCCCCAACCTCATTTCGGCCCGGTTAGTCCCGAGGCCATTTTAGTTTTCTATAACTCATCCTTTCACAGGAAACTCCCTTTCCCATTCAATCCCTCATGACCTTACCAAACGGTCCCGCCATAGGATACCCTGCGATTAGCCAGATCATTACTCTATTATAATAAAGTAACTAGCGGCGCTCTCCCTGAGCCTTCTCTGGCCCCGGGTGCATGGTATATTATATTTTAGAGTTAAGTTCAACCTTCCCCATGATGTCTAGGTGCCGGTTGGGCAAAATTAAGTTTTAGATATAAGATCAACCTTTCACCATAAGGCCTATGCGCCAGTGGGGTCACTCCGAGAAGAGCTGGGGTCAAGGCGGAAGCCTGTCAAGACCTTCGGCTCAGGTTCCCCTAGTGTATACCTCGATACCCTCCTACTTGAGATTATACAGGTTCCGGCGGACTACCTACGATAGTCGACTTAGTTACGCGCTGATTCTCGCCGCGAAGGCGGGGCTCGGTAATAGACGAGGGAAGTGCCGTCGCGACAGTTTGTCATGGCAATAGTTACTTCCCCATGTCTATACAAACTACATTTTCTTTCTTTAACAAAAAAAAAAAAAAAAAAAAAATTTGCTATAGGTATGCCCGTGGGCACACTACTGTTGTGTGTTCTTGTATTCCTAGTTTATAGGTATTGTGATAGTTGCGCCAAGAAAGGCTTCAGAAAGAAAAAAATGTGGGGGGGGGGGGATCGTATGTATCCCAGTACAAGAGAGGAACTACCCCTTACACAGAACTACAAGTGGGTTTAAGGACAAGCCTAGACGCTGTTTACACCGGGCTGTGCCCAATTTTTTTTTTTTTTTTTTTTTTTTTTAAGAGATAATGAACGGTGGAAGGAAAAACACAGATAAAACAAAAAGGTCCATGTGCCTAAAGGCATCCTCCATTCATAAAATGTTTGTAACAACTGGATTTAAACATTTGTAGATTGTAAGTTTGTGGAAAGCAATTAGAGGGAAGTGAATTCCAAAGAGTAGTAGCTCTGGGGATAAATGAATTCTGATAAGCAGAAGTTCTGCATTGTGGAGGAGAAAGTGTAAATTCATGGGTGCTCTCAGCTGCCCTAGTTCTACGGGGAAAGATGTGGAGAGGCGGCACAATTGAAGCAAGTTCCTCGGAACAAAATGAGATATGTATAAGCATAGAAGCTCAATTTGTTTGATTTAGAAAATTAGATTGCTTAAGTCAAACTCGGGTTTTTTATGATGATTAATAAAAGAAAGTTTTTCATTTTTCAAAACTAGTTGCACTAGACTACAATAAGTCCTAAGTGACTCTGTACAAAAAAAGTCCATTATCTAACTGTCCAACTTATGTTGTTTTTATGAATAATTTGAACTCGGGTTTTATGATGATTAATAAAAAGAAAGTTGATTATGTTTCGATTTTCGAAACTAGTCCTAAGTGACCCTGTAAATATTTCCATTATCTAACTCTCAAACTTATGTTGTTGTTCTGAATAATAAAGAATTAATTGCCCTACGGTTTATAAAAGTTTCCAGGCTAGTCGCACTAGACTCAAACGATCGATAGAGATCTGATGGTGACTCCAATATGTTCCTGGCTAGTTACACTAGTTTCAGTAGGTTAATATTTGTCAATAAGACTACGCCCGGCAACCAAACTGAGCTCAGCATAGGTTCCGGGTCAGGGTGATGAGGGGTTATGCTTTTAACTCTGTCTCACCCGATACAACACACACCTCCTGTATGAGGCCTCTGTTGTTGGAGCAGGCTTCTTTGAAGCAACGCACTGCTCACACTCTGTCAATAATTTTAACGATGTTGTATGCACAACTACATACGAATAGCTTTTCCTGTTATGAGGTTTCTTGACTTAACCATGCGGTTATTAAAATGTTCATACTACGAATGTCCCCGTCCAGTCTTGGAATTCAGGCAACATCGTCAATGATGGAGGGGCCACTATTAAATTATAGGTTTGATTCCCGAAGGGAAGTCATGAAAATCTAATATTTAGTAGGGGCCCCGGAATCATTGACGACGACGTCCCTCCCAGCCATCCCCTTCCCATTCGCTGATATTTTGAGTTTATCTTGGTATATCATTGAAGGAAGAATTGTTGCGCTTGGCGAGATGCGTTAACCTAAGACGTGCGCACAGGGGTTTTTCTACAGGGTCATACTGTGCGCATGTATGATGATTTTGGGACCCATTGCCAATTTTGATAAAAAGTACATCAGCGTGTAGGGAATGTTTGTGTGCATCGGCCCATATATATTTGACCCCCCAAAAAATGTCTGGGGGGGTGGGGGAACGGTCCGTAGTTGAAAAATGTGGAGCGAATGGCACCGCGCGGCTAGATTGTCATCGAGCGGCGAGATTTCCCTGCCAAATTTTCACGCGCCCAGGGGATAGAACGAAAGGGAGGAGGGGGTGGGTTACCGCGTATTATCACGTATATCTCCTTTTTTTATCCCTTTTAGGCTATGTAGAGTACGTATACGTGTGTAGGCCACCCATATAACAATGAATATGCCTCATAGTGACCAAAAATTGCAATATATAAGGGAATTATAAAAGAATTTTTAGGCGGGAATGAAGATGGGTTTATGAGCTGAGAGTGTGGTTTGCGCTATCAAATTACGTATATCTCGTACTTAGAGCACTGTCATGCTATAATACAGACTTGTACGTATGTAGACATGCCATATATCAATATATATACCGCATATAGACCAATTCATGCGATATTTACGCACATTATCAATGAGTTTCTAGCAGACAGAAGCCTAAAAGGGTGGGTGGGGGTCGGAATGAAAGGGGGAGAGGGTGTGTTATGCCATAAATATCACTTATATCTTGTACTTAGAGTACTGTCATGCTATAATACAGACTTGTACGTATATAGATGTGCCATATATCAAAATATATACCGCATATAGACCAATTCATGCGATATTTAAGCACATTATCAATGAGTTTCTAGCAGACGGAAGCCTAAAAGGGTGGGTGGGGGTGGGCTGGGTGGGAGGGAGGCAGGGAGTGAGTCGTGGAGAGAGTGAAGGCAGTAAACATATGCAGCTGTGTGATAATTGTGGAGGCGCCCCAGGCGTATGGATGTCTTGGGATTTTGAACCTTATGTCTAGGAGGTGTCTGGTGTTCGTTGCCACCAAGAGGTCTACAATAACATGAGTCAGGAATGGAGAGAGAGAGAAAGTGAGACATGCGTATGTCGTACGTATAAATGTACTTCAGAATTGCATTTTTATGCAAGCAGACATTGCATTTTAGACACATGTGAAGTACCACAGAAACATGTAGGCCATTGACTGTAAAATTATAAAGTACTATATTATAGACCAGGAACGAGGGTGGTCAGTAAACATTGGCTTAACCTTTTTTGATAGAGAGCTAAATATAGACTGGTGTCGCCTTACACTTACGAAATGGTAGATTGCCACCAGAAAGCTTATATTTATTTATTTCCAAGTAATATGCAATCTAAATGTATATTCGAGACCTACTGCAAGTATTTGTATGACAGTCATGACTATGTATAATTCAATATACGCGCGTAAGGGCGTTGGCGAGACATAAGAAAGATGGTTGAGCAATTTTCGACACCCACACAGTTATTATTCACTATTATTTACAATATTATACAATACAAATGTATTTGTGAAGAGTATTTTATGCATTATTGTATTTATACAAATTTTGTTCCCAGAGAGAGCTGCTGTGGCTGGAGGGAGCAGCAAGGGTCACCCAGTGACCGCTTGACCGTGTGATAATGACTGGAGTCACACTGAGAGGGGCAATTTTGCTGAGTGTTTGGGCAATTTTTGACAGAATAAAGTTATATAATTACTAATTCTTGACAGAGACAAACTTTTATAAGCCTTGGCATGATATAATTGATAATCCCATCAATTTACAACCGTAAATTGGTGGGATAATTCATTTTGTATATTGTCATTTCGATTGTAGACACAAAGTTTTGAGTGCTATTTGGTATGAGCTCCTGTGGCATGGTTGGTAAGGTCGCGGACTGGAAAACTCAAAGTGTGGTAGGGTAGTGGGATCGAATCCAACAGGGGGTTATGGGGAAGGTTTTATACTGTTGTGGAGGCTTTTTTGATAAAAAATTGTTTTTACAAGATGCCATTGTATTCAAACAATATGAAATATTCATAGAATATATCATATTGTAAGAATACAATGACATGACCTTGTATTTATTTTTTGTATTGTTTTATTTTATTATCTTAGTAGGTTTGACAGGATTTTTTTTTATTGAAACATATTTATTTTTGTACAATTCATTTGAGGTAAGAAAATATATACACATTACTTAGGCTATAACAAACATATATATTGATATACTAAAAAAAGAAGGCATATTACATGTAAATCTTTGAAACTTATAAACTAAATAATGAAACATACAATTATATAATGTAAAAGCTATATCACAGGGACATCTTTGGATCTTATACATTATATAATATATATGTTACATTATGAGGTAGCGTGATCAATTAGGTCAGGTCAGGTAAGGTAGGGCACTAGTCCAGGGCAGGGCAGGGCAGGGGGCGAGTCCAGGGCAGGGCAGGGCAGGGGGCGACACTCAGTAGTTCTTGAAGGTGTGGTAGTCCCTGAAGCAGTCACCCAAGCAGAGTGCAACTTTGCACTCCGCGCACATTGAGGTGACTCTTTTGGTGGCGTGGGGTTTTCTCACACTGGAGCTGCAGACGTGGCACTGCACCTGCCTGTGACGAGTGCCAATCAGCTCGGTGTTGGTCTTTCGACACCCAGCTGGATTCTGTCAGGAACGTGATCCCCACGCCATGCTGTCCGTCTGTGAGTGGTGGTGCCATACTTCTCCAGGAGTTGGTATGCCACGTTATACACGAACTCCCGGAATTTCAGCTTCTGGTTTGGGGACATCTCCCTCTTCACCAACCACAAGTTGTAGGCGTTGAGCATCGTGATGTCAACTAGGTGGAGGAAGAGCTTGTGATACCACTTCACAGTCTTCCTCAGACACTCAACGCCTGACAGCTGACAGTCAGACTTGTCCACCATGCGCATGTTCTTGGTCCACTACCATGTCGGGCTTGTAGATGGTCTTCCTGGTTCGGTAGTGGATTTTGCCAGAGTCCATCTGGGCACCTGTGTGGACGGTGGAAAGCAGGTGGACATCTCGTTTGTCCTTCCACTTCAGGGCTATCACTTTCCCACACTTTTCTAGCTGCTTGTATTTCTGCCCCTTTCGTCGCCTTCTTCGGACATGCCTCTCGCGGTGTTCCTGGGCCAGGTCGTCTTCAGAAGGTGTGTCACTGGAGGAGGCATCTGTAAGAGGAATGACATTACCGGTGAACTTAGGCATAAACTTTCTTGTCTTTCTGACAGTCCCACATGACCCCGTTTGGTTGTCATGAAGAAACTGGCAGAGAGCAGGAGAAGTATACCAGTTGTCAGTGTAGATGATGTGGCCTTTGCCCAGGTAAGGTGCCAACATTTTCCTGACGATGGCACCTGACATGCCCATGGGGTCACCGGCAGCGGCTTTCGGTATGTCAATGTCAGTGCCTGTATACACGATCATGTCAAGCACTATTCCAGTTTCACAGTCACACAAAACGAAGAGCTTGATTCCAAACCTATGCCTTTTCAAGGGGGTATACTGCTTGAAAACAAGACGTCCTTTGAAGAGCACGAGCGATTCATCAATCACCAAATTGAGGAAGGGGTAAAAGTATTTCCTATACCTCTCCTACAACATGGTGAACACATCCCGAACTTTCCATATCCTGTCAATCCTGTTAGGATTGTCGTTGTCTGCAAAGTACATAAATCTTAGCAGCAACAAAAATCTGTCACGAGTCATGAACTTATTGAAAGTTGGGGTGGCGATGAGAGGGTCGTGCTTCCAGTAGTGTTGCAACACATGCTTCTTGCAAAGAGGCATGAGGAACAACAAGGCAAAGAACGTCATGAATTCTTCCACAGTCGTATCCACCCAGCCTCGTATTCTCGCTTTTGGAGAAATGACGTCCAATCTGCCAAACACCCACCTGTAGTAGGCGTTTGTTTGGGCAACGATGTAAGTCATTACCTCAAAATCGAAAAAAGCGAGGAAGAAGTCGCTTTCGTTCGCGTGCTCATCACAGGGCCAGTCGTCAGTTGTACCTGACATCCCAGGATTGAACTGGGGCACGTCAGGTACAAAATTGACCCCGTCAGACCAATCGAACGAAGGCATGCCAGGGATCGGAATGTCGTCTGCGTCTGCTTCTGCGTCTGAAATATCGCTTCTATGGTCGCGATACAAAACAGCATCATCATCACCCTCCTCTTCACTTGACAGACGCCCTTCCTCATTCTCGTCACCGACGTCGGACTCACTCCCACTGTCCACTCCCAAATCCCCCCACTCTTGGTCCCGTGCTAGGGCTTCGTCGTCGAAACCCGGGCTGCCAATGCCCTGCGAATCACCATCAAACAGCAGGGCGGCATACTTGGATGGTGTCAGAGTTTTTCGGGTCACTCTAGCACGTACGGGAGTCTTATGGACAGGGACAGAAGGGCCGGCAGGGGCGGCAGTGGTGCGTGGTCTTGTGGCCCTGGAGGCAGGCAAGATGATGGTGGTGCCTGTCGCCCTTTTCCCTTTCTCTTTCCCTGTTCCTTGGGCAGGGGCGGTAGGGGCAGCAGGGGCAGCAGTGGCAGCAGGGACAGCAGGGCCAGCAGTCGCTTTCCCTCTCCCTTTCCCCTTCCCCTTCCCCTTCCCTTTTCCTTGGGCAGGGGCAGCAGCAGCGGCAGGGGCAGCAGGGGCAGTCGGGCCAGGGGCGGCTGGTGGTGGTGGTGGTGTTGGTGGTAGGGTCACTGTGGCTGGCGTACGGGTTCTCTTCCCTACGCCCGTGCCTTTGATTTTTCCTGCCCCTGCAGGTTCTGCAGCCATAGGGCGGCCTCCTGCATCACTGGTACTGGTGGCAGGGGTGGCAGTGGTGGCAGTGGTGGTGGTAGTGGTTGTTGCAGTGGCCTGGGTCGTGGTGGCAGTGTCCCAAAACACCAATGACCTCTGTACCTTTGCCGTGCTTGCACGTGTTTTCCGTGCTTTGGGTGCTGGTGTTTCGTCCTCCGAGCTCTAGGGCGTGTCGTACTGGTAGCTAGGGTCTTTAGCAGCCACCCTCTGCCTTTCACGGCGGCTGACACCACCAGAAGGAGGGCTGGTTGTGTCATCAGGGAGCGAGCGTGAGGGACGTGTGGGCTCCATGATTAGTGCTTGGTTACTGGCACGGTGGTGCTTGCACGAGTGCGGGGCGAGCGTGTGGCAGGGTGGTGTCGAGAGTTGACATGTAGTACTATACCCACACCAATTTTTAGCCGCCTGCCTATAAACGCGCGGTTTTGGTACGCGTTCAAAAGCTCTGCTCTTAAGAGTCTTCCCGCAGTCCACCGGGGGAACTCTTAAAGAGTCTCTCCGCAGCTCCCGGGTTAAGAAGCCACAACGCAAGAAAATCCATCGAATGTGGGAAGCTTGTGAATAACAGTGTTAAGATGGAAAATTCTTTTTCTCTTTTTGTTCTCTTATTTTTTACAAAGTTTTTTCGTAGTGGGTACCCAATCTGTGACGACACCATAAGAGAAGTAGCGTTGCACTTATGAAGATGACTCTTATTCTTCCTCGCGGCGGTTGATTCTAACGACTGACGCAGATGTTGAATGGAGACTATTATACTAATAGGCAACATTGTCAATGATTCCGGGCCCCTACTAATTATTAGGTTTTCATGACTTCCCTTCGGGAATCAAACCTATAATTACTGTCGGAATAAGAGGATAAGCATAGGCCTATCCCAATATAAAATAGTGTAGGCTATGATATGGTTGGTTATGGCTTCCTTATTAAAGTTATTTAAAGAATCAGTCGTGTTATGATAGCGAAACGACTAGGGAACGAGTTGATTTGTGTCCGGAACCAGTGAAAATCACAATATACCAGCTGATTTTCTTGTAATTATCAATCAATATTGCATATGTCACAGCAACAATGCTTTCAGACCATGCCAGTGGAAGAATGGAAGATTACTGATTGACTTAGAACACAAAAAACACTGATTGTCATTCACAAATTGAGTAGCTGTTTCGTGTTGTTTTGCAAGCTGATCACTAGTTCGGCTTTTAACATATTCAGGCATTCCTGGTAAAATTAGAAACTATCTCATAATATATTATACCACACAACAATTGTATACCATTGAATACATAACCCTTATTTCTACTCCAACCTCAATATAAATGATTTTGCAATAGAAAGTCAATTAAAACAATGGTAAACCCGATTGTCCTTGTCTGCAAAGGACCGAAAATGCAAGTTTGTATTTCGTGTACCAGGAGGCAATAAGTGGTCAGGAACCAGACTCTATACTGTAAATGCCCTAGAGCTTGCCCTAAGGCCTATTAAACGCTAACGCCATCTGTTGTTGCTATCCGTCAGAATGTCGTCAAAAAGTGGTGGTGTTCCAAGTACTGGATAACGACAATAACTGCTCGATGCCAGGGGTTGCTGGATAGTTTAAACTGCCAGGTCCCGCCCACTACTGGGTCGCCAGCGAGAGAGTGTGTACAGGAGAGAGGAGTCTTCCTATGCATTCTATTAATAAAAAGGTGCCTCTAAACGTTGCCAGTTACCCTTTTTCAACATTTTTTTTCAGCGCCATTTATTGCAGGGTTCCAGAACTACTCAACGTGAATAAAAAATACGGATGTAGGCTACCCTCCATTCTGTTTTTTTGTATTATGTGTACCGGTACCCTACTTTTTTTCTCTCTCTCTCTCCATCTCTATATATATATATATATATATATATATATATAATTTTATATATATGTATATATGTTTGACCAAGTTTGAGTGTGGCTGTGTGTACTTCCAAGTTAGTTACTTATATTACAATGTAAATACTTGTCTTCAATTGAGATTAGTTTTTCATATAGGCTCCATTCATTGTTAATAAATTTAGTCAATATCAAATAATCATCAACAGCCTTCATGATCCATTGCAAACCATCCTATATTCTCAAGGTCAACCACAGCCTCCTTACATCATCACGGAGGCTTGGTTCAGCTTGGTAAGCCATGTCATTTTTTTTTTTTTTTTTTTTTTTTTTCTATGTGATTGAGGGAGGCAAAAGGCATAACTGCCTATAGCGAGTGCCTCCCCCATAGTTGAAAGAGTGACAGGGCCAAAATCAAGGGACGTTCGAGCCAAAATGCCTGGACACACGGAGTTTGAAGCAATTTAAGTCATAGGAAGAGGGAAAGACTGATTCTGGGAGAGAGTTCCAGAGCTCAGATGTTGAGTAGAAGAAAGTTTGAGAGTAACGTTTCACTCTTGGGTTGGAGAGTTGCACAGAGTAGGGGTGGGATTGAGTTGCAAGACGGGTACCACGTGCCCTACGTAAAGGAGGTGGTATGCACTGGGATAGCTCTGAGGAACACTGATTATTATAGTAGCGATAGAATAGCGAGAGAGATGCAACATTGCGGCGGAGAGAGAGAGATTGCAGAGAGTTGGTGAGTGGACGGGAGTTAATGATACGAAAGGCCTTCCTTTCAACTTTGTCTAGGAGAGCGATGTGAGAGGAACCTCCCCACACATGTGAACAATACTCAATACAAGGGCGCACTATGCCCCTGTACAGAGCAAGAAGCTGTGCAGAGGAAAAGAACCCCCTAAGGCGGTTGAGCACACCCAGCTTCTGGGAGGCTGCCTTAGCAAGACTGGTAATATGGTCCTTCCAAATGAGAGCAGAAGAAAAAGAGACACCAAGAATATTGAGAGAAGATGAAGGGTTGATTTTTGTATTGTTGAAGAATAAGGGATAGTCCGCTGGGAGATCCTGACGGGTAGATGGATGAAGAAATTGGGTTTTGGAAGCATTAAAGTTAACAAGGTTTTCTCTGCCCCAATTGGAAATAGTATTTAGATCAGAATTTAAGAGTTCTATGGCTTCATTACGTTTGTCGTTGAGGGATTGCTGGCTGGGGCGTTCTGAAAAACTAATGGAGTAGTGTAAGGTTGAGTCGTCTGCGTATGAATGGATGGGAATTAAGGTACAGTTAAGGAGATCATTTATAAAAATTAGAAAGAGAATAGGAGATAGGACAGAGCCCTGAGGAACACCAGAGTTTATAGGGTGAGGAAGTGAACAATGGCCGTCCACAACCGCAGCTATGGAACGGCCGGAAAGGAAATTAGAGACAAAGGCACAGATGGAGGGATAGAAACCGAAGGAGGGTAGTTTAGAAATTAAAGATTTATGCCAGACTCTATCGAAGGCTTTCGATATGTCTAGTGCAATAGAAAAAGTCTCACCGAAGTCCCGAAAGGAGGATGACCAAGAGTTAGTAAGATATGAAAGAAGATCACCAGTAGAGCGACCCTTAAGGAAGCCATACTGGCGATCTGAGAGCAGATTATGAGAAGAGAAATGCTTAAGAAATTTGGAAGCAAGAATAGTTTCAAAAACTTTAGAAAGACAAGAGATAAGAGCAATGGGACGATAGTTGGAGGGTTGAGAGCGGTCACCCTTCTTTGGGACAGGTTGAATGTGAGCAAACTTCCAGCATGAAGGGAAGACGTTAGAGGATAGACAGAGACGAAAGAGTTTGCCTAGGCAGGGAGTCAGCACGGAAGCACAGTTTTTGAGAACAACAGGAGGAACACCGTCCGGACCGTACGCCTTATTAGTGTTAAGCCCAGAGAGGGTAGAAAGTACATCTTTAGAAGAGATTAGGATATTAGGCATAAGTAAGAGAGAGGAGGGCGGAGAGGGAGGAATAGCACCGGAATCATCCAAGGTGGAGTTTCTAGAAAAAATTAACCCCTTCTATACCGACGACGTCTTTTGATTTTATTCTGGCTCCTACTAATCGATTGTATACACTTTAGGAAGGATCTTTAGCAATTATAAGGCTTCGAACTATCTCAATCAACCACAGATCCTTTCTAAGCTGTATAAAATCGTCTACATATTGCTAGAATAAAATATAACATACGTCGACGGTACAGAAGGGGTTGATGGAGTATTTTTTCACATTTCAGTGTAGGCAATACTTTAGAGTGCTTTTGCATATCAATGTACTCATAAATCATTGTATTCATAATGACTATGGCTGATATGGTGATAGCAAACAAGTTACATGAGTTTCTACAGACTCTACACGAGACATGTGTACACCATTGCAGCAAGGGAGAGGAACTGTCAATTAACCCGGGAACTGCGGGTTCCTGTGGGTTAAGAGTCTCTTAAGAGTTCCCCCGGCGGACTGCGGGGAGACTCTTAAGAGTCAGAAAGAAAAAAAATCAACTTTTGACATCGAAAAAAAAAAAAAAAAAAAAAAAAATGTTGGCCCCTGGGCCACGCAAAATCTCAGTCCTCTACCTCCCCTCCTTCCCCACTTTCCTCCTCTCCTTCAGTTATCACCTATTTTCCCTGTTATTCCCTTATTCTGAGGTATATTTTCGTGCTAACATTAGAAATCCGGTTGCAGGGTGTGGTCATTACTGATACCAAGCGAATGCAAGAGAGAGAGAGAGAGTATCGATCGACTGTGTCTCAGTGGCCTTGGGGGAAATTGGCGGGAAAGCAGCTTGCCTCACCCATACATTATACAACTCGCGGGCTATATCTCCGATTTTGACCATCCAAACGCTGTTTTCACTCGTTTTATTGTTGTTTCAGGTTAATACCTTTATAATCAACCCATAATAGGCGCATATGGATAAGTATTAATGCTATTAACCCGGGAGCTGCGGGGAGACTCTTAAGAGTTCCCCCGGCGGACTGCGGGAAGACTCTCCTGAGTAAGTAAAATAAAAAATCAACTTTTGACATCGAAAAAAAAAAAAAAAAAAAAAAAAAAAAAAATTATTGGCCCCTGGGCCATGCAAAATCTCAGTCCTCTACCTCCCCTCCTTCCCCACTTTCCTCCTCTCCTTCAGTTATCACCTATTTTCCCTATTATTCCCTTATTCTGAGGTATATTTTCGCGCTAACATTAGCGAGTTGCAAGCAGGGTGTTGTCATCACTGAAGGCAAGCGAGTGCAAGAGAGAGAGAGAGAGTATCGATCGACTGTGTCTCAGTGGCCTTGGGGGAAATTGGCGGGAAAGCAGTTTGCCTCACCCATACATTATACAACTCGCGGGCTATATCTCCGATTTTGACCATCCAAACGCTGTTTTCACTCGTTTTATTGTTGTTTCAGGTTAATACCTTTATAATCAACCCATAATAGGCGCATATGGATAATTATTAATGCTATTAATGGTACAATGAATATTTTAGTGACGGAAACACCTCAAATACGTCAGCACAGGGGGACGTTTTCAATTACCCCCATGCGCACTTGTTAGGTTAATGGTACAATGAATATTTTAGTGACGGAAACACCTCAAATACATGCACACAGGGAGAGGTGTCTAATTACCCCCATGCGCACTTCAGAGGTTAACAGACGACAGAAGTATTTTCCCGCGATAGGGAGGAGCTATGCGCTACCGCCATCCAGTGCAGGGTTCTAGCCAAATCTGTAAATAATGGCCAACTACTATTAACACGGCAGATTTTCCAAGACTCCTCTCTCCTATTCTTACTCTATGGTCGCCGGTCAGTTGGCAGAACATATCAAGTAGATAAATGGTTTAGATTCCACACATGCACACACACACACACACTTCTACTATATGCTTTTAGACAGAGTGTGTATAAGCTAAAACAATATGTAGTTTTAAGTCCCGGAGATAGTGAACATTTGATGTATATCGTAGGTAGGCCTATGCCAAGTTATATATTTAATGCTATATATTGCAGAGACGGTTTTAGTTATGTGTCGACTATGTTATGTTCAGGCACATAACGGAATAGGCATAACAATGAAGACGAGGGTTCTGTCCAATACCCACGTTCCTTGCATAATGCCTACTGTAGTTAGGCTTTACCCTTTTTAGCACGAGTAAAATCAGTGTCAGTATATTATAATTACCATTAAACGATATTATTCAACTTAGGAAAGACATCTACCAATCAAAGGCTATAAATTATCTTATCAAATCCTTATAGCAACCAAAGATCTTTTCAAAGCTGCATAAAACCGTCTAAATGTAGCTACAATAAAATACAAAAGACGTCTCTCAGACTGAAAAGATAAAATTTCTTACGTATAATTTATCATAGAGATAGCATAGAGATAGAGAAAGCAAATGGCGAAACACAATTGGCCTATGATATCCTCTATGTAAACTATACTATATTTCACGTTTCTGACCTGGTTTAGCATACGCCAGTGTCATGACATGTTTTATTATTACTTGTTATACAGAGAGAGAGAGAGATTTACATAGTTTTACATAAATACACTGACCACAGATATCTTACGATTTCTGCGAGTTTGTCAGGACTTAGTAGAGATAGCAACCCTAAGAGTAAGAGAAAGTAGAATGAAAGGATAGTAAAGATAAATGTTCTCCTTCCTCCCCCCCCCCCCTTAATCTCTCATTGTGTGGTATATTTTTAAGGAATGAGATCAATCTTGTTGCTCTGCGCTGAACGGATTCGAGTGTCTATATGTATTTTATCATGTAGGGAGACCAAAACTGCAGAGCATATAGCCTACTCACAATATTGTTATAAAAGGGTATAACTACAGTATGTGTTTACAAATTACAAATTACTATGACAATGAACATTTGTTATAATGAATCCTAGTGTTCTGTTTGCTTCATTAGCTGATGCAATGCATTGGCTTGTGAATTTTTTATTTTAATTTCTAAGCACTGCTTGGTCTTTTATATGTGATACGCTCTATACCTTTTCACCATTCATGTGATATTTGCATATATTGTTTTGGAAGCCTATTTGTAGTATCTGACATTCGCTTACATTAAAGGGCATCTGCCAATTATCTGAGCGAGAGAGAAAGAGAGAGAGAGAGAGTGAGTGTGCTAACACAAACCAATATTCAAGAGACTGGGCTTCTCAAATTGGACTCCAACCTTGAATGTCTTGATGTGCCCGTTTAGCAATACTTAGGTTTCATATTCTCCCAAGATCTGTTTTTACTAACTACCACTACTGGTACCACTTTCCATTCTAAAGGTAAATTTCCATATATCACTACCCCATGAAAAAGTGCTATGATATGTGTAAATGAGATTAATGTATTCCTTGATTTCTATAATAATGGTCTAAACTATACACATTTGTATT
>JBAKBP010003454.1:0-12500 GCA_037953745.1 Lithodes maja | reverse complement strand
CCAAACTGCCCTCCTTCGGTTTCTGTCCCTCCATATGTGCCTTTGTCTCTAATTTCCTTTCCGGCCGTTCCATAGCTGCGGTTGTGGACGGCCATCGCTCATTTCCTCATCCTATCAACTCCGGTGTTCCTCAGGGTTCTGTCCTATCTCCTATTCTCTTTCTAATTTTCATAAATGATCTTCTCAACTGTACATCCAGTCCCATCCATTCATACGCAGATGACTCAACTTTACACCACTCAATTAGTTTTCCAGAACGCCCCAGCCAGCAATCCCTCAGAAGTAAACGTAACGAAGCCATAAAATGCTAATCTTCTGATCTAGCTACTATTTCAAATTGGGGTAGAAAAAACCTTGTTGCATTTAATGCTTCCAAAACTCAATTTATCCATCTTACTACCCGTCAGGAACCTCCAGAGGACTATCCCTTATTCTTCAACAATACAATAATCAACCCTTCATCTTCCCTCAGTGTTCTCGGTGTCTCTTTTTGTTCTGCTCTCACTTGGAAAGGCCATATTACCAGTCTCGCTAAGGCAGCCGCCCAGAAGCTGGGTGTGCTCAACCGCCTCAAGGGGTTTTTTACCCCTGCGCAGCTTCTTGCTCTGTACAGGGGCACAGTACGTCCTTGTATTGAGTATTGTTCACATGTGTGGGGAGGATCCTCTCACACCGCACTCCTAGCAAAAGTAGAAAGGAAAGCCTTTCGTATCATTAACTCCCGTCCAGTCACCAACTCTCTGCAATCTCTCTCTCTTTGCCGCAATGTTGCATCTCTCTCGCTATTCTATCGCTACTACAATAATCAGTGTTCCTCGGAGCTTTCCCAGTGTATACCACCTCCTCTACGTACGGTATGTAATACCCGCCTTGCAACACAATCCCACCCCTACTCTGTGCAACTCTCCAACCCAAGAGTGAAACGTTATTCTCAGACTTTCTTCTATTCAACTGCTGAGCTCTGGAACTCTCTACCAGAATCAGTCTTTCCCTCTTCCTATGACTTAAATTGCTTCAAACTCTGTGTGTCCAGGCATTTTAGCTCGAACGTCCCTTGATTTCGGCCCTGTCACTCTTTGAAATCTGGGGGAGGCACTCGCTGCAGGCAGTTATGCCTTTTGTCTCCCTCATTCACATAGAGAAAAAATATAATAAAAAAAAAAAAAAATATATATATAAATATATACAGTATATATGTATACAGGGTGTTTAAATTCTATACCATACAAAATCCATGCCATGATATACAGGATAAACGTAGTGTATTTTTTATTTTTTTTTAATAGAATAACAGGTGAGGACAACAGGCTATATGAAGGTGTTACCAACACGGCATTGATTATTATTTATTTTATTTTTTTCTCTTAGCATTGGATGGGGATTTTGTGCTGTGAAGGTTGACGAATGGGCGTGTATGTGATGACCTATCACTTTGACTTGGCTGATATCGCTGGACAATTGCGAGAAAATATCTTGAAAGCTGAGGAGTAGTTTTCGCAAATCGCGTTGTTGAGAGGGGGAAGATGTCGTGACAAGTTGGGAAGCTTACTCTCTATTGTTGATGACGCCTTCCAAAACGGGTTTCTTTCAAATCTAATCTCTGCAAATCAAACTTTTTCAAAACCCAACTACTATCGGAAACAAGAAAAAAAACTAGATATCAAAATTGTAAATCTGTCTACTTCCCAGCTAAATACTAAAGAACAATCACTACTATCAACATGACTGAAATTCTGCTCAACACCTGATACTCAATAGTAAACCTAACTAAATCATGACATTGATGAAGTATGTTGAAAACGTAGACTAAAAGAATGTTGTCATGATAAAACCACATACAATAACTCTATAGTTCAATAATACCACATAAAATAACTCTATAATTCAATAAAACCACATAAAATAACTCTATAGTTCAATAATACCACATAAAATAACTCTATAATTCAATAAAACCACATAAAATAACTCTATAGTTCAACAACAAATATTCATGGGGTTATAATATTGGGCGAAATTCCCCCCTTGATAAATCAATTAACTCTCTCAAGCTGTGCACAAATAAATACTACACATTCAAGAACAAAAACAAAAGCGCAATATATATTTTCCTGAACGTTAAACCAAACCATCCATAGTCAATCGATCTGACGTTACTATCAAAGAAACAGATTGTAATGGACACTTAATTCTTTATAAAATAGGTCATGAACATACTAAATGATATACAGTAGATACTTACATAGTGATTCCTAAAAATATTGGTCAAACCAACTATGAATATATTTTAAACTACACTTTTAAATACAAGAACTCCCTAACAAAATATGAAATGCAATATTTAACCAATTTTGAAAATAATACCAGTATATTATATTTTGCGATCTTCCCAAAATCCCTAAATCAAAGTTAATAATAAATATAATCGAAAATACTAATTCTGAATATGTACAGTATGCATATCAAACCCCAGTGTTTTAAAAATGCGACCCATTGTTTCAGGCCCAGCATCTTCTACTCATTGCTTTAGTCACTTACTTGATATCTTATTGCAACCCTTCCTAATCACATTACAGCATACCTAAAGAACAATCTTGATTACCTAAACTCGCTTCCTTCACAACTGAAGGACACAAAAATGTATATAACTCTAGATGTAGTAAACCTATTCAGTAATATCAATTAATCATTAATTGGGTTACGAGGCTATCAATTACTGGGTTGATAATAATTATGACACTACTATCCGAATACCTTCACGTCTCATAAAAGAGGGATATACATTGATCCTAGAAACCAATTATTTTGAATTCAATGCGGTGAATTATTTACATATATCAGGAACCGCTATGGGAGCAAAGTTATCTCCAAATTAGGCAAACCTAGATTAGGGTACTTGGAAAATCAATTATACTCTATCATAGAATCCTCACATGGAGAAATAATTGCAAATATAATTAGGAAAAATTACAAACGGTACCTTGACAGTGTATTCATTATTTGGGATGAACATTATTGCAAGCTTCAACCTATTTTTAATAATATAAATAATATAAATCCAAAAATGTATTTTACTTTGTATACCAGTGGAAATACAGCCACTTTTCTAGATGTGAAGCTTACAAAACAATTTATATTTTCAGATATCCATTACAAAGACACTGATGCAAAACAATATCTGGATTACAATTCCAATAATCCAAGGCATATTCAACATTATATTCCTTCTAGTATAGCAAGAAGAATTTGCACTATTGCTCTTGATCCAGATACTAGATACTAGATTAAATGAACTAAAATATTTGTTCTGCAGCAAAAATAACCAATCGGTATAATAAATATGTAATAAATAAAGATATTAAACGAGCAAAATTTACGAAACACTACTACTAGTGAATAAACTGCAAATTACACTTTACCTTACGTAACTACTTACAACGCTTATCATGATGATCATTCTAAGGAAGTTAAATTCACGTTAGATCTTTTACAAAGATCTCCAAAAACTTCCAATATATACAAAGACGTAACCTTTATTAAAACTTCCAATATATACAAAGACGTAACCTTTATTAAAACTTCCAATATATACAAAAACGTAACCTTTATTAAAGCAAAACGCCAACCTAACAATCTTAGAAAAACTGCTAACTAAAGCCAAACTACATAAGCTAACTAATTTCAGTGACAAAATGCGGCAATCCACGGTGCAAACTATGCCTTGAAATAATCGAAGGCAATTAATTTAAGTTCACAAATAGCAATTATAACTTCTAAAGTTAATAGCAATCTGAGTTGTTGTACACTAAATTGTATCAATGTAATCCGCTGCAATGGCTGTAAGGAAATTTAAATAGGTGAAACCTCAAATCTGAGATGTCGAGTAATATATTGACCATATTGCACACTACAAAGATCTTAATGTAAGCACTCATATTTCACTGTGTGCCAGAAATTACTCGCCTAAATGTGTTATGTCTTGCCTTTTTTTTAAAGTTAGGTTAGATGATGTTACTATACGAAAAAGCAAGGAAACATACTTCACAAAAAAAAAAAAAAATCAAACTGCAGCTTAACAAAGTTACATGAATTACAGTGGTGATGGGCTGGTCTATCAGAGTGAGAACTGAGCGATCTCTGCCATACCCATAGCTTACTCTGACTGTTCCTTTAACTTATATATTTTCTAGATCTCAAGTGACGGCGTCTTTTCCGTGGATTGACCTCCCAATCTACCAAGATTGGAAGCCAAAGCATCACATTTTTCCCTTGCCCCTCAACTTTCTCTTCATAATTGCTGAGGGGCACAGGGCCCTGGGTGGGGCTTTGGTTTCCCGGGCGTTTCCGCACCCTCCTCAGCTCCCCGCCATGGAGTGGCTTCGGTCACCCAGGCTTTATTGTGGTCGGCGGGAAGGGTTCTGTGGGAGCGCTCGGTTATGGCCTTGGCCTTGCTCGGGGCCTTGGGGCTGTTCGGCCAGGCAGCTTGGGGAACAACAACAACAACAACATGAATTACATCTATTAGCAGTGTTCCCGGTTTTCTCTATACAGGCCTTGGTATGTGTACTCTATTTTTTCACGGCAAGAATTTCAGCTTTGTTGTTGGATATATATTTTAGCTGCTTGTAGAGGTAGTTATAGTACCGCCACCACCACTGAAATCCTTAACGTAATGAGAAAACATAAATCAGGAACCTACCGACTGTTTTATTAATAGAAATACAGGAACAATATCTTGATTCAGGAACTTTCTGGGAAAGTGGGTTTTTGTGAATCTACCTTATACTTATGTTTCTGTGACTGGTTAATACCGCCCTTGACTGTGTGACTTGGGTATTTCCATGGAAGAGTCCATTCAACATTACTTGAGAATGACGCGTTATTGTTTGATATACAGCTCTTAAGAATGTCAGATTAGTGACTATTGTGCCTGATTTAAGGGAATCTGTACACTCTTCTGACCACACATTTACTACTGGAAGGGTTGCATAGTTACCTACTAACATGCATGTGTCTTTAGTCATTCTATTGTTGTTATGTCGGGTTATAATGTTTATAACTTGTGATATAGTCTTCACTAAAATCCAAGTATGGACTTATAGACCGTAAAGATTCCCAACAGGAACACACCGAACACGTTCTTAATCACACAAATGGTATTCAACCAGGTACTACAGAACTCAGTAAGTACACACATGTAATTTATACACATAAGTTTATTCAATGGCATGGAAAATGGTATCTTAATGGTTTGATCTATGCTTAGGATATACTCCAGCTCTTTCAGCGCATTGCATAATCAATTCAATACACAGATCACGAATATATTCCCGTAAATCAGGATGAAGAATTACCCGGATAATTATGAGAAATATCAGGCAATGTATGAAGTACATGTGATCAATAATTAACAAATAAGATTGAGCATGAACATATTGTGGTAATAATTTATGTAAGAAATATGCAATTAAATCTTAACACGTAACCTATAGCATCAACCTTTAATAATAATAAAGATGTGGATCGAGTGTCTGACGTGGACTATTCTGCAGTACAAGAAATATTATAAAACTAAGTAAAAGAGAATGAAAGGATTGAGATTAAAAGACAATTACTCGGGAGGTTGGCTCGAGTAATGTACACGGAGTGGAGGCACGCGCGTGAGCTAGGTAAACTTCTCACAGCTAGTGCGACCTTTGACAAGGTAGCTTCTCAGGTCATATAAATTACTGCGTTCACGGAAAATACAAGTCTGGTTTGTGCGACTACAAACTTAGTATCTGAGGTAAAGTAATTAATTTAATGACAAAGTACTAATTAATTTTTTTCACAATACAATATCTACTTAGTTCGAATTACGTAATTTATGATCTGAACTATATATTACTCAATCAATTATATGTAATAATAATAACTCTGGAAGAGGAATTAAGATTTAATATTAAGTATACGATTATGAATGAACTATAGAATAATGTCTATTAATCGTAATTAAAGACGTCTGATTAACGAAACTAACGTAGTTTAAAGATACTCAACACGGCCTTCGTAAAAAACGTTCCTGTTTAACAAACCTCTTAGACTTCTTCCACGATATCTTCAACCTCTACGATGAGAGTAAAGCTGTAGATATTATATACCTTGATTTTCAAAAGGCCTTTGACAAAGTTCCCCACAAACGTTTACTGCTAAAACTAAAAGCGCATGGAATACAAGACGGTGTGTTGAAATGGATAGAAAATTGGCTCAGCGACAGAAAGCAAAGAGTAGTCATAAATGGTAAGGCATCTAAATGGACCAATGTAAGTAGCGGGGTACCCCAGGGATCGGTACTAGGACCAATTCTCTTTCTAATTTACATCAACGACATAGATGAGGGTCTCACCTGTACAATCTCAAAATTTGCTGACGATACAAAAATTGCAAATAGCGTACTCTCAAAAGAACAAGTTGACGATATGCAACACAATCTAGATAAATTGTCATGTTGGGCCCAAATTTGGCAAATGAGTTTCAATGCGGATAAATGTAAAGTACTACATATCGGATACCTAAATGAGAAAGCAAACTATTCGATGAATGGCACTCAGCTTAAGAATGTAAACAGAGAAACCGATCTGGGAGTAACAATATCGAGTAACCTAAAACCGAGTCAACAATGTTCAGAAGTTGTTAAGAAGGCAAACAAAATAATTGGCTTTATAGGCAGGTCATTTGAGCATAAATCCAAAGAAGTTATCCTAATCCTTTACAATTCCTTAGTCCGCCCTCTTCTGGAATACTGCGTTCAATCCTGGTGCCCTTATTACCAAAAGATATAAACAAGCTAGAACGAGTTCAACGTAGAGTTACCAAAATGATACCTAGCCTAAAGAACAAACCATACGAAGAGCGTCTTAGAGAATTAAATCTATTTCCTTTAACCCAGCGCAGATTAAGAGGTGACTTAATTCAAGTGTTCAAAATCATCAAAGGCATCGACAATATGAACTGTAGTAAGTACTTCACTATCGACCAATCTAATTACACGTGGGGAAACGGTTGCAAAATTATTGGTAAATCTTTTAACTCACACGAATCTAAGAATTCTTCTTCAATCGAGTTGTCAATTTGTGGAATGGGCTTCCCCGAAACGTTATAGACTGCATCACCGTTGATTCATTTAAACTCCGCCTAAACAAATATCTCGCATCAAACCCGCGACTGACTGCGTTTGTAAATGAATAACCTTATTTTATCCCCCCCTCAGTTACTAACCCATCTGTCCCCTACTAACTTCCTAATCCTGCCACGGATATTAGTTCCAGGGCAGTAATTCCCTTTCCAATGTTCCCTTACCCACTCTAAACCACTGTTTGGACACTTGATCCTTAGTGTTTTGGAGGACAAGCAACCTAGAAGGGTCATTGGATCTGTTGTTGCTTGATTTCCTTTGTACTCCTTTGTACTCCTTTGTAGTTAACAGATGTCTTAGAAACGCTTGAATTAGGTTAGTGTAAAGAATAATCAAACAATTTGTTAGTTATAAGAAATGGGGTGTACACGACAAAGTTGTACTCATTGAAATACTCACAATGGTATCAACAAGATATCTGAACGGGTTAGCAGTCTTACGAAGAATTCACCTTAATAAGCGGTGTATTCGAATGATAAGTTCATATAATAATTACAATAACGCTTAAACAAACGAACGTAGAATTTGGGTCTCGGGAAGCAAGTATATATAAATAATTAATTTTAAAACATCTCAACGAGGGGGGACTGAGATAATTTAAATGTGAAATTGAGCGTAGGTTTTAGGTAACAGGTTGTTATTAGGAAGGGAATAAGTACACGAAATACACTTCGATCTCAACTTGTAACATACATAAAAGAATAACATATACAAGGAAAATCTGTGAGTACGTGGCTAGGTGAATTGATTAACACGAGTATGTAATGTATGCACACAACGTTATAAGGGTTATTAAGCAAAATTAACACTAGACCTTAGGCACAGATCTACACATGAATTAGAATAAGATTCAGAAGGATTAACACATATGTAATGAATAAGGATCTTCGACACAGATCTATATAGAATCGTAGCACTATAATAATCACAGATCTTACCTATACCTTGACAACAATAATCACAACATAAGATATTCAGAGACACTTAGGGTAAATTGGTAGGGTAGAGAGCAAGTCTGGCCGACGTGGAACGTAGGGCAGTGGAGCAGCACTTCAGGTTGAACGGCGTCTCACAGTCAGGACTTCAGGGTCCAGACTTCAGCAGGTACTTCAGCAGGTACTTCAGCACACTCTCAGGGCAGGGGGAAGGGCTAGGCGAAACTTCCACTGCTGTCATATGTCCCGTTCTTTGCAGAGTTAGGGGCACTACCTCAGTGAATGTTTTGCATAGATTCTCACTCATTCTTTGAGGTAATGGTGGATTTAATTTTTGCCTCTCACTTACATGAATTCAACGCAATAGGGATATTGTGAATATGTTGTGATCGAGTTGTGAGGTTTAATACTTATCGTAGACATACATAACGGCTGTTTATATTGGTACATGTATAATGGGTAGTTTATTTATTACTTAGGAACTAGTTACTTAGCCTAATAATTGAGCAATCTTACTTATATGGATTATTCCATAATCGAGACTCCTAGACAAACTTTATTATAGATCGCCTATCAGTTGCTCTTAGGAGAGGGTTATGATACCTCCCGGTTCGTCATAACTCGCCCTCCTGCCCAAGTCCATTTATATCTGTAGACTTCGGGCCGTTGATGTGTTAATTTTTTTTTTTTTTTAAAAGACCTCCGTCTACGTATTGTGAAAAACCTGTTATCCTCCGGCAAATTGTGGGGTTGAGTGAGTGAAGGGGGGGACAGTGAATGAAGGAGGATGCATGTTTTTCATAATACGTGTTGCTAGCCCCAAACGCGCGAGCAACTGTGGCTTTCAACCATCCGACACATCCCCTTTTATTAATGTGTATCACACATGTTACATACAAATAAAGTTTATGTTTTGTTTTACCCTACTGTGGAAAGACTACGGATACACCACTCCTGCCGGGGCCTCACAGCAGTGGCATGACCCAGTCCTGTCGAACTGAGCTCATGACGCTGGTGGCATTGCCCCGGAGGATAGCCATCCCTAGTCTTTGCTTGAGCCAAAGGGTTTCCCGGGGTTCTCCTGAAACTTCTCTGATTTTACGGCCTATTTCATTCACCATCTTAAGGGTGGTAGGGCCGAAGACTCCTGAAGTTTCGAATGCCAGGGGCTCGAACTGATGAATTCTGGCGATGGCTTGATATTTTTCTCGCTTTTTATTTTCTGCTATCCGGGCGGCTTCACCTGCTTCGTCGGCGTTTCTGGCGGCGTTGGTTGTGGAGAAAGTGTCAACACATGTGGCATCCCACACGAGGCACCGGCCATTCTTGTAAGTGTAAGTGGTCATCCCATCTGGCCGTTTGCCGTCTTCTCTGTGAAGTCCATGTGGTTCGAGGATTGATGCGCAGTTAGCACTCTGCAGGGCCCGTTTTATGACATCATTTAGTGCAGAGTGTCTTGGCAGGCGGCCTGCGTTGTAATTACATGACAAGGCATGGTGACCTTGAGCATCCATCCTCCCATCACACTTGCAAGTGTGTGGGTGACAAACTGCCGCACCCACTCTGAGCGCGATGGCGACCCGGAGCGCTTCAGCATCCAAGTGAGTTCCAAGAGGTGGGATGGGGATGGCGTGTAACCACAAGCCACTCTCCGAACGGGCGGCTGCCTGGAGGCGTGCTTTTGCAACCTGGTCTGCATTGGTTAGGAGATTTTCTTGTGTTTTCTTCGCCGAGATGGTATCCCACGCTTTCTGCTTGCTCCTGGAGGTACCCTGAGGCTCCTCCTCTACTCCTGTACTTCCCTTCCAGGTGTTAATCGCTGCTGTTACGTCCCCGTTAAGTGTCATTCCGGGTTTAGAATAAAGGATGGACAATACGAGGTCGTTGGTCGCGATGAGGGAAGAGATAAAGGCTGGGGAGGCAATATCCGAGGCTCTCCGTATGCCCAAGCCCCCGAGGCGGACAGGAAGGGTGGCTTGTGTCCAGGCCTGTTCTTTAAATTCCACGTTGGTGATGCTGGTCACTGCATCTCGGATTATGCTGTCTAATTCTTGGAGGCCGCCGTTGTTCGTGTAAGTCATCGATGTGCGCAGGAGGTATTGGAGTTTTGGGATGGAGAAACAGTTCTTGAGCAGGGCCAGAGCTGAGTGGGCATCGATGTGTATCAGGCGACTCACGAGACGTTGAAGCTCCTCCTTTTTAACTTGAAGTGCTGGTGGGATTGCTGCCAGAGTTAGTGGGGAACCTAATAGGGTTTGCTGGTGCTCCTGAAGGATCTTTACATCTGGCAATATGTTTCGGAACAGGGCCTGAGTCTCTTCTTCTTGTTCACGTGTGTGGTTGAGGAGAACAAGTTCACATTTGGTGTCATTTATCACTAGCCCGGCCTGGCCGAGGTCAGTTATGATGTTATTTAGGTCAGTTAGAACGTTCTCTACTGACCCACCCAAGGTTGCATCGTCCAGGTACCATACATTCAGCTCTGACCTTACTTTGTTAGCTGCTGCATCCACCCCTATTGAGAAAAGAGCAGGACCACCTGGATCTCCCTGCTGTAACCCGGTCTCTGATGGGATTACCGTCTCGCCAAAAATCAGGATTGAAGGTTTGGAATAAGCCTGCCAAAGTAGGGGGTACAGAGTGGGGATGTGTTCTTGAGCTGCACGGAGGAAGACATCCCTGCGAATGCTGTTGAATGCGTTCCGCATGTCAATCTTTAGAAGCACTCGTTTTTCTTGGGCTTGGCTGAGGTAGGTGCGGGTTGCGTGTACAGCAGCTTCACACCCCCCTGGAGTTCCGAAACCTAGTTGAACTGGTCTTAAGTGTTGACCTAGGCCATTCGAGAGTGGTTTCAAACCCACCTTTGTGGCAAGGCGGCGGAAGGTGTTCCCTACTGCTATTGGGCGCACACCGCCATCTTTCTTTGCCAGTGCACAGAGTGATGCCCCAAAAAATAGGGGTGTGGCACAGTCGGGTACTTCCCCTTTTAAAACCATGTTGATGAATTTGGTGAGGGTTTCCAAGAGTGCCTCCCCAGCAGCTCCTGATCCCTTACCCAAGAGGCCTTTGAGGTGGGCGGGTCGGATACCATCTGGGCCCGCGGCTGAGCCTGCTGGGAATGAAGTCACTGCGGCGACCACCTGCTCCTTCGTGACAACTAAAGGTTGGCGCATCTGGTCATTTGGGGCAGGGGGGAGGTTTAGGTCCCTGGGTGGAGGTGGGTGCTTTTCTTGTAGGGCTTCAACAACTTCGGTGCCTTGACCAGCAAAACCTTCTGAAGAGGACAACAGTCTGACGGCCCCTTTGATGTCACTATCCGCCAGCTTCGCCGCGACCCTCTTACGTAGCTGTTCAGCCTCTTCCTCTTCCTTGTCCTGGTGCTTCTGGGCCCTGTTTGGTTGCTGTTCGGGGGGTTCCACCAGTTTGTTTCCATCCATATACTGTGCTACTTGACGTTTCACTCTGGTGGCTAGTGAAACCTGAAGATGGTCTTGTATGTTGGTTCTGGGTGGTTTTCGGAGGGCCCCATAGGAGAAACCCAGGAGCCGTGCCCATGCGAGGGGTGTCTTGAGCTGTAGGGCCTGCTTTATGATGGTTGTAAGGGCCTCCGCCACTTGGATTCTGGCTCCTTTAGGTACCCGGGCAAGGACCTGGATCCGCGCTTTCCATTTGGTCACCAGTTGGGTCAAGTCGGCGACCGGTGTTGCCGGTGTTGCCCCGGTTGGCTCTGCAGTGGGCCCTGGACATGCGAGACATTTCCAGTTTGGTTGTTCTCCTGATGTTTTCTTTGTCAGCTTAGCACAAGATAAATGAATAGATCTAAGACAGCCGGAACATTTTCGCGAATTCTTTCTTGCATTGGTTGTTCCGCACTTAAGACACTTAGTATCTGCTGGGCCATAGTCTTCCAAGATTATCCGTTCCTCTGCCTCTACCAAGCCGTCCTCTTGATCTTCCCGTGGTGCTTCCATCTCTACCATGTCTCCCTTGTTTCAGAAACCCCGGGAAATCTCTCCTGGCACATATCTAGATTATTGCTGTTGTTATTAATGTATAATTGGCTGGATGCATAACAATTCACTTATCATAGTCAACCTTTCTGATGGGATATGTAAAAAACAGAAAAAAAAAAAAACATCACATATCATAGTCAACCTTTCTGATGGGCAATTGGCCTGCTTCTCCTAAAGCTAAGTGATTAAATGTATAAATCCTCGGCATTGGGCACCGGTACAACTAAAAGATCTAACTGATTGAAAGGAAGCACGCCAATTATATCCTATGATTACTTACACTGGCGACGCCACCCTGATGTTTAGTATTAATAGATGCTTAGGATATTAATAATGCTGTCAACATCAAGATAGGGAGAGAGCCAGAGAGTGAGCGAG